>JACGDI010005330.1:447185-480202 GCA_014898725.1 Jacaranda copaia | reverse complement strand
CTTCCGGACCATTCAGCTCTTTGCAGCATCACCAATCATTCTTGCAACTTTCCTCATTATTTTGTAAATCGACAGGTTCCATACTTGAACCTAGAAATCAGAGTGTTGTATTTCTATAGTCCCCGGATCCACCAATTTCTCAAGTTCACCTAACAAGAGAAGATGTTTTTTAAAAGACCATGAACATGATTAAAGATGAGTAGAAATTACGACGCTCCAATTTGCTTAATATTCACACCTCAACCTGGATTCATGATGTTGAAAACCATTTCACAAAATGCTTCAAAATTATACGATCTTGATGTTAATAACCAACCAACCAATGTTAGGTCTTAGTTGATAGAGTCTTTGTTCCAATCTTTATCAGGAACAACTAATGTATCCTTTTCCCCTCAAGAACTAAGTTCTCAGTAAGTTTGGAAAGATCAAGATCCATAAGTGAGATCAACAAAACAAACTAATGGTGAAAAAAGATAAGAAAAACAACCAGAAAGCATTAATATTAATTATTACCCTCCAATGTGTGGAGAATAATATCTCTAAGAGGGAGAGACGCATAACTCTCAGAGAGAGAAGCAATCCTTCGTACTTATATAATCTTTTGAAATAATGAAATTATACTACTCATAGCCTTCCACCGAGCCCTATTGAGATGTTCCTTACTCATTATGCTCATGAAGTGAAGAAAATTATATAATCTTTTGAAATAATGAAATTATACTGCTCTTGGCCTTCAACTAATTTTTTTTTTTTTATGTCAGAATGGTATCTCATAGCCAATTAGACTGGCATGTAAACTATTTCACTTGAGATTTAATCTTGATTGAATAATATTCATCATAAATGGTCATCTTCATCGTATGCTTATGTTACGTCATTAGCATTTGTTTGAAGCCTTTAAATCTCACAAGTTTATGGGACTTGGTCACTTCACTGGATGGTGATCATGAAACAAGTCTTATACACTGGGTGGTGATTATGAAACAAGTCTTATACAGTTGATCTTAAATCTTTTAAGTCAGAAAATCTTATGAGGCATGGCATTTAAGACTCTTATAAGATAGAGCATCTAAGATTTTGATAGACTAGCACTAACGATGCATAAATCCAATGGTTGGATATTGCTTCGTTTCATGAGCAATTGATATGAGATATGAGTCCATGTTAGTAGATGCTTGTTAGAGAACAGGTTCATTGAAGGCTTGCTCAGAGAATCCACTAGATAGCCATAGTAGCAAGTAGTAGTGGCAAGTTCTCTAACTTATACTAATGCATGTAAGTAGCCCTTTGACCTAAAGATTCATGGCAACCTTATGTTTGGGACCTCATACTTTGACTTTTCCTTGACCACTTAGTAGGTTTTTCAGGTTGAACTTAGGTATAAGCTACTTAAACATGGAAGTTTGTGATATCCAAGATGGGATCCAACTCCTCATTATTGTAAATGGCTAGTGCATCTCCTATGTATTCTATAATGACCGATTCCATGAAATCTTTGTCCAAGGTAGTATGACAACTTGAAAAATGAGTTTTCTAAAGATGAGGTTATAAAGGGGAATCAAACATTGGGAATAAAAACATAGTATCCAGGTATTAAGAACCAGCAAATATCTTGCCCTAAGCCTCTTTCGAGAGATAGGAGACAAAAAGACTGTATTTGCATGGCAAGCATAAAGCTAGAACGGTTGTCTAAGAGCATTCATTTTGGCTAATTCGTTAGGCTCCATGAGCTTGAGGTTGGATATTGACTATAGGGATTGGGTACTCTTCAATTAATAAGATTAATTTAATTGAGTCATTAGTTTAAAGGACTTTAAACTAATGTGAATATTTTGATATTTTACAAATCACAGAGTTGTGAGCTCATATCCAATGAATGGTAAAACCTAACGAGTTGCACATAAAAGTCAGTTGGAAATCCTACTTGATGAAGGGGAATTTTCTAAGAGTTAAAAAAATTCCACCTCAACTGATTTTTGGAGGGAGACGGTTGACTAGATTGTTAGTCATTTTGGTTTGATCAATTTAATTGTTAAAGTAATCTAAATAATTTAAAGAGTTAAATTAGACCAATTAAATTAAGGAGTTAATTTAATTGGTGCCACATGACTATCAATTGATCAAGTTAACTTAAAGAATTAAGTTAACAATAAATAACTTAAAGAGTTAAGTCAAAAATTAATTAATTAAATTAAAGTATGTAATTTAATTAAAATGAAGAATTAATTTTGGAGGTAAAAGTCAAATGAAGAGTTCATTTAGAGTGCATCAAAATTTATTTGGGTTACATTTTATGAGATGAAATAAAGATTCCAAATGAAATTCAAATGCATCTTAAATTCATATGCAACTTGCTTACAAGTTGGCGCTAACCACAAGGGTGGTGTGATGCCATGTAAGCATCATCTTTCCTCCATCTATATATAGATATAGAGGGTGGCCGGCCATTGAGGTGGGAACACAAGTATTTTTTATCTAATTGATAGATTCTCCCTTTCTCTCCAATTTTGCATATGTTGCCTCATGTATTAAAGCTTCACATTTTTCTTCATCTCCTACCTCCAAATTGGCCTTCACCCTTGCTCATCTCTCCTTTGTTTTTAAGCTGACATTGGAGAGAATTGGAATGTCCATTGGTGTTTGGATCTTGACATTAGAGGCAAAACACTTGGATTGCTTGCCTTTTGGAGATCCTTTGTTTGGGCAGAAACTTGGAGGCATTTCTGGAGTGGCTTCCAATTTTCTGATTTGGATGAATTTTATATTGAAGGTTCATCAAGGTGTTTTATCCAAATTTCAGCCAATTCTAAAGTAATTTGGTTGGGCAAAAGTTGCCTACAAGCTCCTACACTGAAGAGTTCAAACAAGTCTTCATCTCTCTGGTTGGAATTTGTTATTTAGGTGGTCTTCTAATCTAAATCCATTTTAGTAGCATGAATTAGATCTTTAGGGAGGTGTAATCAAGTTAGATTTCGATTTTTCATTGTTTTAAATTTGATCCTTGACTTGCACCTTCTGTCAGTTGAGATGTTCTCAACATCATAGGATTTCTCTAGGAAAATTGCTAGTTATAGCTTGAGATGTAAGAATATTTATGTATGTGTCATTGTTAGACCAACAATTACTTGTACTCAATTAAATTCAACAACATATTCAATTACTAATGAATATTTTTTTTTCTTTTAATGATAATTTTATTTATTCATATTTTCTAATTTTTTTCATGTCACAAAAATTATTGAGATAAATTTTACAATTTTCTTGAAAAATATTTGGACATGATGTTGCATTCAAAGACAAACTCTATAAGAAAATTTATTATACTATATTTTCTCTGCATATTTTAAATTTAAAAACTACAACAAATAAAAATAAATACATTCATTTAATGAAACGGATATGACCCCACGCATTATGCGGTGCTCTTCTTTTAGTGTAAGTATATATACACATATGTGTGTGATATATAATTTTCTATATATATATATGTGCAAACATGTATATATAAATATATAAATATTTTTTTATTAGAAAGATAAGAGCATGAGTATTCTAGTGTTTCAAATTTTAGGTTTTTCAGATTTTCTTTTTCTAAATTTATTGAGGACAATTTAGTAATTTCAAACTTTTCAAAGGAGGCAGAGTAATTTCTTTTTTTTTTTTTTTTGTTGGGTCTTCAAACCGACCGTGGCCGGACTCTCTCTCTCTCTCTCTCTTGTGTGTGGGGGTGTGTGTGGGTGTGTGGGGGTGCGTGGGGGTGTGTTTATGTGTTTAAACAATTTTTGAACAACCCAATTGCGTGTTGTACATGCGTTGGGCACTGCACACACTACTTTTATGGCATAACCAACTGGTAATAATACCCTAAAAATTTAACCCCATCAGGAAAGAACAGAGACGATGTTGAATTTGTTATGGGGTGATTTCAAAGAATCTTTTGAGAGAATATGTTATAGAAGTTGGATGGGAGAATGTTTTGAAAATGAAATAATATTTATTTTTATGTTGAGAGAAAAGATATATTTTACTTTAGATATCTTTTTATGTAATTTTTGGTCTTAATAATGGTGCTATGTCAAGGTTTTATATCATTGTGTGTTATTTTTATTTGATTGATGCAATGATTTACAATGATAAAATTTTTCAATATTATTTGGTGGAAAAAGTTTAATTTTAAGAGAAATATATTTTTTTTTTTGAAAATATTTTTGGAGAATGAAAACAAACACTTCGTTTAGTTTTATTTTCATTCTCATTTTTCATTTTTATTATTTTCAAATTTTTAAAAAAAATTAATAAAAATGGGTCGAAATGAATTTGTATATGGATAAACTGTTGAAAAAGTAATCATTATGATGAGTTTAATAAATTATATGTAGAAATAAATAACAATAATGATAATAGAGAGAGAGAAAATATTTATTATTGGGTAATGTATTTTAAGAATAAAAATAAAAATATATTAAAAAAAGATGTATTTTAATTTCTAAATAGTAGAAAATGTAAAAATATACACTTCAATAGTGCACGATTGCTAGACCTGGCAATTTTTTATCCAAACCCATGGGTACCCACGGGTATCCAAAAAAATATGGGTAATGTGTATTATTTTTCCAACTCAAAAAATTATGGGTAATTTTATCCGTACCCAATTTACCTGCTGCTTTTTGGCCCAGCCCACGAGTGACCCATTTTTTTCAAAATATTTATATATGTAATATATATTTACATTTAAACATTTATAACAAATTAAATTAAAAATTATATCCTAAAATAAAACCTAAATAATTTGTGCTAGAACTTAATTGTGTGGTTATGATGTTGATGGTAAGTTGATTAAGGTCTTTTACTTTATTGGCAATATTACCTATTTCTTTTTAAATATTTGTCATTGAGCATATATTCTTTTGTAGGTGATGATAAGTCAAGTGATGAACAACTTGTTGTGCATATTCCTATGGAGGCAACATCTTCTTCCACAAGAACAACAATATTTGATTAATATTTATACTTTCAATTCAAAAACTTTTGGCATGTAATGGAATTTAAGTTTAAACATTTGAATGTGATATACTTTAAATTTGGTAGATTTTGAATACTTAATATGTAAGTTTTAACTTTTAAATTACAATATTATTAATATGCTTTAGGTATTTGTTCAATTTAATATTTGAAATTTGTAGCCTTTTTTTTAAAGTTTTATTTAGTTAATATTTGAGTAATATCATATAAGTTACAAATTGGACATTAATTTATTTTTAAATATAAAAAAAAAATTAACGGGTACCCGCGGATTACCCATTACCTGTGAGGACGGATAACAGGTGCCTTATCTCTCATCCAATAAAAAAACAGGTAAATTTACCCAACCCATGATTACCATCTCCTGGGTTACCCATTGCCAAGTCTAATGACTGCATCTTTGCTTTTTAAAGTTTATATTTTTCTTTCCGCATTGTGAAATTTTGCAGAGAATAAGAGGATGCCCTTTACCTTTAAAAGGAATTTCAAAAGTTGATAAAATTTTATGCCTTGACGCTTCCTATTTATATGCAGTATATAAACAAAATGAAGAGAACATAAGCAGTTTTTATTCATGTGTTTTTAATTTCATTATGTTGCACGTGAACATAGTGAAAACATGTTGCGAATTAGATATATTTTCCACTAGCGACCAGAGCAACGAATGGGTTTAGGGTTTAGCTGACTCTTTTGTATTGCCACGATTACGAAAGATAGTCCACCCAACACTATCATATAGTGACTAAACCCTTAAAAGCATAATATATATATATATATACATATATATATATATATGAATATGATACCCATAATTACTACTACATCCGCATCCACGTACTTGAAAACTGAATGGAATATATTGTGTCAACTTCAAGTGGCATCACTTATAATTTCCTCCTTAGGATACAATTATATACTTTTGCGGTACGCTCTACATCAGATTGAATTGGATTGGATTGACTCTCCACCATTTACCTACTTTATTCTATTCTTTTGATCAGCCCCAACAAGCTCATCTCGTATTTGATTCAAATTCAGAATTGGAACAATTTCAGTTCGTGAGATACAATTCACACAGCAAGTCGTAGCAGCTGCAAATGATAAAGCCAGGACTTATTTGGTTCAAGTTTTAGTATCCTCACCATATCAAGCCTTCCAAGACAACATGCAAACTTAAAGACGGAGACACAACAAAAATGCGGTTGGCAAGGTCTTCATAATAGGTTCACAGACACCAGTTTCTCGACGGAGGAAACATGAAAGCATGCACACAAACCACTTCCAAACTTGCCTGTCAGAAATGTCGTGTGCTGTGGTGCGTAGACCCCCTCATGCATACTGAATGTGGTTATTCTGCAACCAGGCCTGAAGGGATCCAGTTGGCTGACAATGAAAAGTAAGCTCCGCATTACCAGAGGATCCACACAGTAGGGACATAATATTCAAGTTAAAATTAATGGAACAGATAAAGTAAGGAATTACCCTGATAAACATTTAGAGGTGCAGTTTTTCTTCATTTGGAGGTATCAATCTTCGTCTGTCCCCCATCTGTATTTTGATTGTTTGATGCATTCTCAGAAGTGACAAAGGAGGGAGCATTTTTGGACTGATCGCCTTCAGAAAATATGCTGGGAGATTCTGATCCGCGTGGAGATGTCATTTGATTATTCTCAAAACTCTCAGGAAAATACCCCTTCGCTAATGGATTTGCTTTCCTTTCATATGGGAGGTTGGCAGATAGGGGTGACTCAGGTGCCTCAGCAGGTTTTCCAGAGAACTCAAGAGGCCTATGAAAAAGCAAAAGTGCGACGGTTCGATCTATTGGATTGGTGTCTGTTTCTACATCAGGCATTCTTGTAAACCTGTGAAAGCAATGAAGGAATATGAAACCAAGTTGCTATAAGCAACCAACCAAATTAATTCTTCTATCCCAACCAACATCAAGACCTGTATTTGAGCCATGTATGTTTAACAAGCTATAGAGATAGCTAACATGGAAAATTCATCAAAAACTAAATGAAAGTGGAAATTATGCAATTATCATCACGGCAAACAGTAACAAAGTAATACCCTATAATTTCAGGAACAGAAACTATTTGCTGATTTGCATGATAGTCTAAGGATGAGTACATGGAATACAAGAAACATTGAAACGAGAACAACTTTTTATGAGTGCTAAGAGTTCTACCAATTTGACAAGAATATAAGCTTGATAATACACCAGTCTAATCTCAGCTGTAACAGTGCATTATGAGCAAATCATAATGAGCTACCTTGCAACTAATTCAATTATATAGCTAGTTGAGATATCCTTCATTAGGTTGCAAAAAGTATTAGCTAATTTGGTTAGCTTAAGGAATATATATATATATATATATTTTCCCATATGCTTGTGAGTTTGTGAATCATAAATGCTCTTAGCCATCCAATGATGTAAAAGCAGCACTGACCTTTTACTCGTTATGGATTTTAAAGGGACACATCTCATGTAACCTTTGTATCTGGATATCATTAATTCAGACTTAAATCATTTCTTTTTCTTATGTGAGATAGGTCTATTTACTATATAATGAACATAAAGAAAAAGAATCAAATTCACCATAAAACAGTAACTAAATTTAATTCCACTATCAAAACCCTTACTGTTATAACCGGACAAAGTAGATAGATTTTGCTTATTTGATCATGGGACAAAGTACATAGAGTTTGCTTATCTGCCACATTTTATAGCATCATCTTTCCGACTTCTTTTGTTGATCTTCCAAAGCCTAATGGCACTGTGCTAAAAGTTGCTTGTGACTGATATTTTCACAACAGTACTGAAGTCTTTCTAGGGGTGACATTTACAGCTTTCCTCAATAGTCAATTTCCTTCAAGTGCTTCTCACTTCAAACTCCTCTAAGGCTAACTTCTTCCATGCCACCTTCACTGACTATTAACTGAACCAAGGTGTTGCACACCTGTGTTTTGTGCACTTATTGCAATTTTAAGAGGAAACCTGGATGCTAAGACCTCAGAGGGTTTTGTCATGCCTACTCTCCTACGTCAACTACAAAATAGAAATCCTATCCCCTACTATCCTAAAAAGTGTATGTCCACATAAATCATGCATTTATGAGCCAAAATTTTAAAGTGTGAACTGAGAAACACACTGCCATTGACAGAATGTACAGGTGGACTTTCTGAAATATTACAGATGCAGGAAATAGACTCTTCATATGCCACTTCCCCAACTTCAGGTTCAGTTTCAGTTTCTTCATAAAGGACTCCACTTCTAGTGGTGATCTTGTTGATTTAAATCTTGTAATTAATTCTTTCAAAAGGTAATTAGGGCCTGCAGCCACGACCTATCTCTGATTTTGTTTTAATAATAGTGTCCTTCCTAACATGTCTTCATCCCATGTCCATCTACTGTGTGCCTATCTTTCTTCATTATGAAAAACCAATCCCAAATGATGTAAAATTGCAATTGTAGAGAAATGAAAACTCTAGGAGAAAAAAATTATGGGGAAGCTGATAGCACCAATCAGCAAACCAACCAGTGAGATGTTACTGGGTACTTGCAGTCATGCAAGATGCAAATGTTGCAATAGCACAAGAGATAAGTTGCCTAAAAGATTTATGTAAAATGTAAGGCATGAAGCATCAGAAATTGTTTCTTGCATAGCTAAGATGTATATATGTGCACTTCTCACTCGTAAAACTAATTCAATATGGAGCCTAAAATAAGATGTGAGTAATCTTGAAATGGAGATTCAGCGTGCAAGTTATATATTTGAGATTCCAGGTTGTTTGCTGCAATTTACTAAAGCAAAAATGTGCATATCGAGAAAGTTAATTTAAGGCTTCAAAAAATCTATTTGGTCATCAATTTGTTGGGGCTAGGACAACTTTAAATTATAATGCATAAATGTCTTCATGTAAACTTTTATTCTCGAATTCTGTAGCAGAATTATTAGAATCATTTCATGTTTCCTGGATTTCATTTGATTTTGACTTATAAACAATCTGATTGACTGCTTCTTGAATTATCTTATCTGAGCATATGCATGAACATCCGTGCAATGATAACATAAATGGCTGCCTTTCAGCAATAGGAGCCCTTTGGCTCCAAGTTAGCACGAGTTTCCATGCATTAATTATACTTGCCATGTGCCAAAACAGTTTTAGGATGCCCAAAATGCTGAAAAGCATTTCTGTAGCCCCTTTTTACACGTGATACTTTTTCATTGCAATTTGTTCTGCAAGTGACAGTTAATTTACTTCTGGAAACTATACATCGTACAGATAAAAATGCAGGAGTTTGACTATTGGCCACAAAGAAAATAATGCAATCAGTTTTTCTTAAACTCCTATGGATTTCCTGACTGATGAAGTTTTTGCATCCAACCATTTAAAAAAGTCATCATTCATTCTATAGAAAATGAACCTGCACTCACTGTCAGTGAAAGAAAATCTATGAACAATAATTACACTATTAAATTTGATCCCACTCTCTCAATTTTCAGGACCTGCCTTACATTCTCACGCTCTCTTAAATTCATTGAAAGGACAAAAGTGATCCATATACTTGTTTTGTCATATTCTCAAACATTTTCATAGTCAAAATAAACAAACACTTCTTATTTCTAGGATTGGAGTGGGAACATTATCAAATCGAAGATTAAGAAAAATTGGTATGCTCTGAGACGAGTGCTCCAGATAGGTTACTAACCTTTCAGGGCCAACTATGTCTTTGCTGCTGAGAAATTCATCTCTGCTGCTTGTGCTGGTACTGTTTGTATCATTAGGATATTGCCTCTGCATAGCACTTTGGGCTAGTCGGAACAAACTGTCCCGGATGCAGAGTCTTATTTGGATATCCAACTGTAAAATGGTCAATTATTGTCTGTGAGTTGTCCTAATTTATCAGGAAAATGACACAAAAATATTCTACCAGAATCTAGGACTGACTTTAGCAATGGTATCTTGAAGCCGATAGAGTACTGATTCCTCCACTGAGCAATTATCAAAGACCATGCTGATTGTATTGGAATCATCCTGTTCTATGGGAGAGTTTGGTTCAAGGGAAGGAAAACTGCTAAGACTTTCATCAACTTCTATTTTCCCTCCTTCCATGCTAGAATGTTCAGAAACTGATACCTGCTTACCAAATTGCAGCTGCTGTTTCTGAATTGCAAGTATTGCTCTCATTTGCTGCCTCCTCCTTAACTTTTCAATTTTTTCTTTTGGTGTCATTACCGGAGGCTTCACTGCAGCATCTTTCAAATTCTTTAAAGAATTTGCATTGACAGGAGAAACTTCATAACCAGAAGACATTAGTTCATGGCGTCCTTCCCCAGGATGAAACTGTGCCAAGACAGAAGTAGGAGGATAGTGATTAACTATATTCCCATACAAAGGAGATGCTAAAGGCGCACCAGAAAAGTGCTTTTGTTGAAAGGGCTCAGGTCTCTGAAGCTGCCTTTGCTGAGTGAGCACCAAATGTGGGCGTGGTTGAACCATTGAAGATGCATACTGGCTGTTAACTTGTTGCAACAGACTCCCAGATGAGGTCCATGTACCACTTGAGTCATGCAGCCGTCTGATTTCGCATTTTTCTTCTAACTTCTGAACCTGCAGTGATCTCTTTTGCCTATTACCCTGAACACATGAAAACAACTAGAGCAACAATTTGATGTTCAAAGTAACAGTGGAAGAAAAAAATCAATGACAAAACGTGTGTGCTTGTTGAGGCACCCAACAAGGAGGGAGCACTGTTTGGTTAATGTACTCCCTCAAATTTACTACCATGTATGAATAGTTTGAAGGACATGGTAGAAAAATCAAAAATTTAGATTTTTTTTTCTCTGGAATTTTCACATTAGCCTAAAGTCTATTGATACAGTTTTGTGGTTGTGGTTTTAATAAATCTTTCAAATTCTTTCTTTCACAGAAGATCTAAGGCAATATTGTTCCAAATTGAGAAGGAACTAACATGCTGCAAAATTTATAGTCAATCAAACAGGCAACAATTAACTCAGTAAAAATGCGTCCCTGTTTCACCAGTCAGAGAGAAAAATACTCAGAAAAAAAGGAAAACCAAAAGAAGGTACAAGAATAGATGATAGTAGTGTCTCATAATACGGTACAACATCCGCGCTAGTTACCTAAAGATAAGCAAAATGATTTTGCTTGTATCATTAAATCTTGTTTATACAGAAACTTTTAAGTTGCATTTTTCTTCTTATTTTCTTCTTTCCAATAGAAATTTCATAGGAGGGTCCAGCACATAGTTTGCCAGTTGATTTATAGTTCCTAAACAGTAAACACTGAAGAATTTTTAAACACCATTGTGACAGAAAGTACCAGAATAGGAAATATTATACAGTCACTGAGACAACTAATGTTCCTAACCCTTTGTACTTTTCCAGGAAAATCAAATTGCTGGCTTTATGAGGGGGAACAATTACATTAATTTGAGGATCAATAGCTCAACTGAAAGAATTCTTCTCCATCAATCAAAATCAGCAGCAATAGAATATATAGCATGATCAACTTATGATTGTTTTTGAAGATATACATGTGATTATCCGTTCAAAGAATAAGATGCCTGTCTTCTTTCCCTTCAGCATCATTATTTTATTTCTGCACAGGCTTAGAATACCCTACAGCAGCAAATATCAACTAGGTGAAATTTATATTGATTGCAGATTTCTCATTTAGGAAAATAGTAAAATGGTGACACACAATAGGAGCTGGTGATCTGGGTAAAAGATTCAGCATCGAGGATGCATCAAACAGCGAGTTTACTCGATCAAAATTTTTCAAATTGTTGGGAAAATAGCAGTATTATACTGTTATGTGCATCCTATTGCTTGAATAAAAAGGAAAAATGTTTTAAGATCAAAAATATTAAAAAAAAAATTCTTCAATTTAATTTATTTCACCATAAAGAAGTGAATTTGCCTGAGAGAGGACATATGATCTTTGCTATCTCTCAAATTTAGATTCAAGCCATTTGAAACTTAAAAGAAAAAGGTTTTTACCCTTAGACAAATAATCGATGTAATGCTTTCAAGGTTGCAAAACCAGAAAGTCAACAAGGGGAACCATTTTTTTTTTTCTTTCAAATTCCAATACACTAAGCCAGCACTAATGGTTTTGATCTGATTAAAATACGATCTGCTAGATCAATGTTTTCATAATTATATCAATCAACTAAGGTTGTTGTCAAAGGTTTAGAGTGCTACCTAATTATGGATCTTGTCTGTCAAATCAGAAAGGTATTACCTTTAAGAAAAAAAGAAGAGCAGCTTCTCCAATGGAGAAATCTCAGAGAACTATAAGAGTTTCATTCTACATAAAATTGGGTGGAGAAAATTACATTGTCTGGGAATTCACCAAGGGTTGCAGCAGTTCCATCATTAAGTTGCCTGTGGCATACTTGGATCTTTCCGCCCATCACAAGAGTCTTAGAAAAGAGAGAAAAAGGCAAAAAATGAGTACACAGTTCACTTGCAAGTTATCATACAAGCAGAAAGAACCTGAATGGAGCTCTCAAATTCACAAGAAAAGATAGAAAAGAACTACTAAGCAATTAGACAGACTGAATCCTTTGTACCTTCTCTTTCTCTACTAGGTTACTTTTACCTCCTGAATGTTCAATAGTATCTATTCTTGCCTGTACATCCTGTGGAGCATGAGATGTAATCTTGTTCAATTTTTCATAGCCAGAAATAAAGGACTGATCAGGATTCAATGTGTGTTGAGCTTCAATATCTGATCGATCGATTGAGGTTCTTAGTTCTCCAAGTGGCAAATCAGAAGAATCACCGGACAAAGGGGTAGGTCCTAGAGGGCTGCTAGTTACATCTTTGGAAGACGACCACAGCTCATCAGCATTTCCAACACTTATGTCTCCAAATACTTGGTCATTGTTGCTGCAAAATATCACTTGTGAGGATATTAAGTCAGATGGACATAGTCAGAAAATGCTGTAATCTATGATACTAAATGTTAATAGAGCTCTAGGCAGAACACTAAATATAGAAAAAAGTTTTCTTGTACCATATAATTTTATGCATCCATGGTTATAGTTAAGTGGTCAATCTGTAATCTAGAGGCAGGGGAGTATTATGAGATTATTGAACAATATAAAACAACACAGATAACAAAAAATAGTGGGAACAGAAAATTAAGCTCTAATTTCTTTTTGGTAGTATATTCATCCATAAAATCTACCAGAGTTGTCCATCTTCTAGAAGGATGCAATTCATAAAAGATTTTGTACGGCTAGAAATTAGTTTCAAGTTTTCTTCAGGAGCTAAATGAAATTTCAAAGAATAAGCACACAAATGAATTGGATATGAGACCAGCAAACACTAATGATGAGTGGATTAACTCTGTTCGATGGACATGCAATAATGGACATACAAGTGTACTCTGTCTCACAGTTAATGGAATTCTGAAGCTTTACCGCTGTAATTTTCAGGGAATCTCTACAACTAGCCGTTTGACGCTAAAGGGAGACAATCTAAAATTCTTATTTCTACATAATAAGCACCACACCGAAAGAAAAGATTATAGAGTATCAGTCTTGAAAGAGCAAACTACACCTAAGTTCTCTCAAACACAACCACAAAGTTATAATCACATTTTATTTTAATTTTGTGAAGAAAAGATAAAAAGCAGGAGTAGGATTTGTTTAGCAGATATCTTGACAGAGAGAAGCACTTGTTCTCAACAGAATCTTACTGAGAGCTAGAAGGCCATTCAAAGCTATGCATTTCTACATACCAAGATAACAAAAAACACACAAATCCAATCCGGGTGTAAATGCTAGATTTTAAACACAATATCAATGTTGTCAAATGCAAAAGACGATATGAGGCTACAAGGCCTCTAGTGCCTGAGCAAGAAGCAAGGTGAGAGTCGCCTGCCTTCCTTGAGCGAGGTGCTAAAAATAGAAATTTATAACATACATGGTATATATGTAATAAGTTTCGGTCCAGTTAAAGATCCTAAAAAATATGCAACAAATATACCATGATAAAATCAAACTCAAGTTCCTCAATCAAGTCTTAAAATGCAATAAGTCAAGTCACAAACAAAGATTCTTAAAAGAAAAACTAAAAAGCATCAAATATCCATAGTTTTAGACCAAATATCAAGCCACCAAAGGTAATCCTAAGTTCTAATCATCTAAACCATCATCAATGTTACCTCCTTTATCATCCCTCCCATCAACATCATCCTCTTCATCGCTACTTATCCTTGACAAAGCTTTTTTAAATACAAACTTAGAAAGGTTATAGATTGGAAAAGAATTGTGCTCTGCTAGCTGAATGATGCATGCTATGCACCCTTTGGTCGGATGGTCAGGTAAAATATTCATCACTGAGCCACACCTTTCAGTTTCTTTATTAAGTGCTTCAGTTACAACTTCCAGTGACATTAACATTCAAATTAACAGATTTCACTGATATGGTCAGATCTCTAAACGAAAAATTCCTGAGGCTGAGCACTTCTAGTGGCTTGCAGTTGCTTTGCCCTCTCATCTTTCACTAGGATATGCACACTCTTCAGTTCTAGTAACATAATCACATTGTAACTCAATTTCTAAACAGGGGTTGCAAGTGAACAAAGATGCATAAGGATAACAACAGTTGAGGTTTGCAATAAAGGTGGCTTAGACATAATCTCAGGGCCCAGTTTTGCAATACATTCTGGGAAATGGTATTTAGTTTTGAAAGTAAGCTTTCGGGAATGAGTTTCTAATGGTGGTGTTGCATTAAGGTGATGTTGGTTATGAAAACTGCATTTGGATGGGGAATTATGAAACTTCAAAAAATTATATAGGGCTAGTTTGGTATGGTGGGATACAGTGTTTTTATCCCACCTTATTATTTATTTGGTTGGAGTGACAGTGAATACTCAAACCCACATGAATACCAAAAGCTTGTGTTTATATGTATAATTTCGATGATAAATTAACCTACCAACCCCCATGGGTTTATTTATCATGCTAGCCAAACTATACTACGAAATTATCATATGATAAATAATCATGAGATAATTTAAAAATCCAACCAAACTAGCCATAGTTTATATGCATGCACCAACATATTGGGATCAAGATCTAACCTGATGATTCTAAAGATTTTATTTCACTTTTAAATTATTTTTTATTCTCCTAGTATGTGTTAGGGTTTTTCTATCTATTTTACTTATCTGTTTCATTCCTACAATGGGGGATTGGGGGAATGGGTGGTGGTGCTTGCAATGAGGTGGTGGTTGGCAGCTAGCTTAGTATTCCTGAGAAGCCGGGAATGATCGGGGGGTCACAGGGGGGAAAAAATATACCACTTTAAATCACCCCTACCACAACCCTCCTTGCCTTCTTTTTATTGTTTTCTTGTCCTTGTAGTTATGCTTAGCCAAAAGTGATCAGAAACGGGCCTTAGAACTAGAAGCAGTCCCCAAGTTGAAGATCCTTCTCTTACTCGCTCTCAACCAAAACCTAGGAAAGTTGACTTCCCCTGTTGAAAAGAGTGATTTTCTCCATCAATTGGTGGCTATTGTAAAGAAAATCAAGAGAGAAATGAAATTCCTGCAGCCATTTTCGTCACTTTGTCCATGGATGTAGGTCGAGTGGATGAATAACATTTCTCTATTCACTTTTTCAACATAGCTACAGTTTCACATGGTGTTAGAGCGGGTTTATCCTCCTTGCTTTGGTTTTGTATCTTTTATATGACTACATGATATGCATTGGGTTCATTCTTTTATTGCTGGCAAAATGCATAACTATTTTATCTTGATTTAATGGAGTCAATATGCTACTAAACAAACTAAAAGAAGTTGACCTCCACTCTTCAAGTTGAACACTCTAATCAAGAGTCTCTGTGTTCAACTTGAGGGGGAGTGTTAAAGAGCAAGGAACCAAACATAATGACTTGACGTAACGATTGTGCATCTTTTATGAGATTATATTTGGGTTTTGATTTGTTATTATATGAGAGGAGCAATTTCCTCCACAAATTACTCTCACATGTTATAATTGTCCACCTACAAATAAATGTGGATATTGTAATCGAAATCAAGACAGAAATACAATTCTTATAGCCACTTTAGGTTTGTTGTCTATGGACATAGGTTGAGTGCCGAACCATGTAATTCTTTTCATTTTCTTCTTGTGTCGTCACTGTTTTCAACAAATCTAAGACCTAGTTAGGGTGGCAGTACCACGAGATGAAAGGAAAAGAGGGATGGTGATGTGGGGAGCAGAAGGAAAAAGAGAATAGAAGGGTGAAGGAAGAGGGAAATGGAGGAGGGCAATGATAAATCTAGACAAGGATGGTGGACTTGGTTGCATGTATTGAAGTGGATCTAGTCAAGGATGATAGATAGTGGACGAAGACAAGGGAAAGATGATGATGACAGCTCGTTTTTGACTTTTTGAGGATAATGGAGAATAATCCCATTTCACAAAACATGTATTTAGTTGTTCTGTAGAATTAGGAGACATTTACAAAATACAAGAAATTTTGTAGAAGAATAGGTAAACAACCATGGTTAACGGAGATACAAGTGGCCCAACTAGGCCCACAAAAGATGACCAAAAAACAAAAATAGAAGAAGAAAAATATGGCTAAGCAAATGAGGCCCGAGCCCCCACAATAAAAGTTAACAATTCTTATTATAACAAGGATATTTATCCTATATTGATATTCTAACAAGCATTGAAGAAATTAACAAAAAAATAGATATGAAAAACTTCCGTTTTTGCATGCACTTACAATTAGGAGACCCCATAAAGCACTTTGCTCAAAATGGTGTGTCGTGTGAAATCACGAGAATAATGAGCATTTGCGTTGTCATTTCTTAAAAACTCTTAGGGACTTTTTGATATATCAAAAGAAACACTCAAACTTCCACCTTCTGCGTTGGGATATGCTCTAGGATATCATATTTGATTTTGTTTACCTTATTTTTAAATAATAGACCAATATGGATCTTTTACATATTTGTGATCTAACCCTAATCCTATCTCTATAAATTTGAGAGAAGGATTTGTCAATAAGATTCAATGCCAACTATTCTCTCATTCTACATGGCGTCAAGCAGGTTCTAAGATAGTAAAGGGGTGAGGGTTTAGGACAAAGACAAACTTTAACTTGTTTCTTTTTTCCTGCCAACCACCCTCACTGGTGTCGTACCGTCCTCTCCGCTGCCGCCACCACTGGCTGACATTCCATCACCATTGCCACCCTTCTTCTCCTTTCAACTGCAGGCCCCACCCTCTCACTTACCTACTAACCTACTTAGGAAAAATGATTCATGCTAAAAGGCTAGTAAGTATTTCGATTTCAATCACAAAACACTAACTATTGACTTTTTTTCTGCACTTGCCTATTCCCACTGGCAATTATTGCCATCACCTTCTGCTATTGTTTACAATCTTATTCTTTTTCCTTCATAAACTTCAGTTTATTGTAAGTGCAGCTCCAGTCCATCTTTTGATGTTAATTATGTGAGGGATTATTCCTATAGCCTTCCTTAGTTCTTTTCCATTCTCCTCTTCTTCTTATGTCTTCAAACGTCCTATGTATTTTTTCTCTTTTCTATTCCTATTATCATTGCTCCATTATAAATTTATCTCATTTACATGAAATTTTCCCATGACATCTACTCCTATTTGTGTGTTAATGCTTAACATGATATCTCTCCCTAAGCTAAAAGTATTTTGGATACAACCTTCAAACTTAATGATTAAACCATATCCTTTGGTCTCAAGCATTCATATTGTTTCTTAATTGTTAAAATAAAATAATGCATATTCTCTCTCCTCCATTGACCCCAATAATGCTTGTCGTGTGTTATGGCAACAAGGTGATTACTCTATTATGACCTACCTGTTCAATAGCAGGGAAAAGTTCGTTGGTACTAAAGTTTTAGATTCTACCACGCCTTGTATGATATTTCAAGAGAAAAATGTTTCTCATGTCTTTAGGTTATTTGAGAAACTTTTTTCTTTTAAACAAGATGGACATTTTATGATTGTTCATTTACCTCACTTAAAGGAGCTATCGATGAGATATTATTGCATCATCCATCATTGATATCCCTTGATTTATGCTAATTGATATGCCTTGATTTGTCCCATATAATTAGTGTAGAAGATAATGAAGAATATCTATTTCCTTTTATAATCACATTATTTTGTATATAAATACGAGATGAAGGAGGAATTTCTCCTCAAGCTATTCAGATTGGCATGTTGCTATTGAAATATAATTTTCAGGGCAAGGACTCTTTGATCATCTTATCACAAAGGCAGAAGATATCAATGTGTTAGAAAAGGACACAGTTGGCTATTATCTAGCTTCTTTGTTATAGCGGTCCATTAATCCAACATTATCAGTAAATTTCCGTTGTTATAAAACTTGTTATGACATATGGCAAAAGGTTCAAAGCATATGATTGTGTTCGCAACTTGGTAATACTGAATATGACAAATTGTGATATATTGTCATACTTACACAAGGCTTGATCCACAATTAAGAGATGAGGCTCTCATTAGTTAATGAAAATGAAAGACAATAGCCAACCTCAACAAGGTGTTTATGGTGCATGTTCTCCACAGGCTCCATAAGAATTTTGATTATGATTGGAATCAACCTAATGAATCCCAATATTCCTAGTATTTCCACCATGGAGAATTACTTTGATATGCTATTGCACGTTCCTTCACTAAAAGAAACATCAGGAATTGCATCTGAAGCAGGATAAGAATCCTTTGCTTTTGTCTTTAACACAGCTGATTGTGGAGGACATAATTATGGCTGGAGTTGTGGTGGTAAAGGAGGTCGTGGTTTTGAAAATCACGTTAAGTGCTCTTACTGTGGATGTGAAGGATATACTCCAGATAAATGCTATTCTCTACATGGTTTTTTCAAAAAAAATTGATTAATGCAGCATAGTCTAATAACGTGAACTTTATATGAGATGTTGAATCCAAGAAGTAACTCCAGTTCAAAGCAAGTCAACAAGCATCATCTTTAGCTATCGTAGCCCACATGGTAATTCAATAATTTACCTCTCTCAATCTATGTTTAGCAATTCTTGGATTGTGGATTTTGTTGCTTCTGACCATATTTCTAGTAATCCCTTTATTGTTTCAAATTTATCAACAACCTAAAAGCCACATCATATCACAATTGCATGGTTCTAAAGTTCTTGGTGTTGGCTACTCCCACTCCTTCATTGTCCTTCAACTTTGACCTTTCAGTACCAAAATTGTCCTTTTAATTTAATGGCTGCCAATCGGAACTAACCACAAGGACTTTACTATCTCCAACCTCCACCTCCCACTATTTGTGCTATCGTATAGGCTTGAAATTTCACTCATAGTCATTTGGGTCATTTAAGCCTAAATAAGTTTAGGAGGGTGGTTCCCCATCTTTCCTATTTGCAATCTATAGAGTCTAAATAAGTTAAGGAAGATGGTTCCCCATCTTTCCCATTTGCAGTCCGTAGCATTGAGTCGTGTCAACTTGGAAAATATGTTCAAGTATCCTTTCAAGCAAGGTAAAAAGTCAAGCAAATTCACCTTTCATATTATTCACTCTGATGTTTGGGGTCTTAGTCATGTCAATTCTATCTTACTTTCATTGATGATTTTTCAAGATATACTTGGATATTTTTAATGAAAGTCAATTGAATTGTTTTCCATTTTTCAACTTTTGCAATGAGATTAAAACACAGTTTGGGTATTCCATTTGTATTTCATGTAGTGATAATTCAAAAGAATATTTTTCCACAACCTTCAATTCTTCCATGATATGCCCACACATGCCAAAACAAAATGGTATAGCATAAAGAAAGCACTGAAATGTTATTGGGACAGCTCATACTATTTTGATACATGTTAATGCTGCCTTAAACTTCTAGGGGGATGCCATTCTCACCACAAGTTATTTGATAAACCAAATGCCATTTTCTGCTATGAATAACCAAATACCTTATTTTGTTTTACGTCCTAAGAACCTTTTCCACATTGTTCTTGTAGAAAAGAAGAGTGATTTGTGGGTAATTATGGCAGATATTATGACAGATGTTTATTGATTATCTGTAAATTATGGCTAATTTTTGAGATTAGTCAACCATACAAAATAGGAAAATTAGCTGTATATTCTTTCCTTTTTTAGTTCTTTGTAGCTACTGTAAAATCATGTATTTGTACAGTGGTTTGATACATGAAGAAAATACATTTCTTTCTCCATATGGTATCAAAGCAGGAATTTCTTTCCTGACTTTGCAGTATGCCCTTTTTCTCTGCATATTCATGTACTTGTTCCAAGAAAATACCTAATCTCACATAATTTTAGAAGTTACATATGACATAGCCCCTTCTTTCTCTAGAGTGACTGAAAATCGCAGCCACCATAACTTTGAATCCCATTCTGCCCAAATAACCACAATACACCTCAATGGAGACAATTTCCTGCTCTAGTCTCAATCAATCAGAATGAATATACGTCGGAGAGGAAAGATTGGGTATTTGACTCATGACGTTAAGCCACCAGATGTGAAGGATCCATCCTTTACCACTTGGGATGCAGAAAATTCCATGGTTATGGCACGGCTCGTCAATTCGACGGATGAAGATATTGCTGCAAATTATGTGTTGTTCAATTGCCAAGGAGCTTTGGGATAACATAAACCAGATGCATTCGGACCTTGGTAATCAATCCCAAGTGCATGAATTGAATTTGAAACTCCAGGAAATTAAGCAAGGGGGAGACATCGTCACCAAATATTTCAATACCCTTAAAAGTTTATGGCAGGATTTGGATCTCTTCAATGATCATGAATGGAAATCTATGGAGGATTACAACCATCACAGGAAAACTATAGAGAATGATCATATTTACAAGTTTCTTGCGGGGCTAAAATATATAATTCGATCGAGGGAGGGGAAGTATAATTGGTCATGGTCCTCTGCATTCACTCGGAGAAGTATTTGCAGAAGTACGAAGGGAGGAAAGCTGCAGGAATGTTATGATTGGTAAGAGGGAGTTCGGGGCATCAATTGAAAATTCTACCCTAGTTATAGCAGCTGTAAATATTAGTCGAACAGATCACAAGTGTGAAACTTCGAACAACCAATGTAGAGGAGAGTACAAGGCACGTATAAGGTGTGATGTATGTAATAAACCTTTTCGTACACAAGAGAATTGTTGAAAGATTCATGGCAAACCTAGTGGCTGGAAGAGTAACAAGACTAGAGACAAAATTGCTTGTGCAAATGAAGCTAATTTAGTCCCTTTCAATAAAGAGCAAATGGATCAACTTTTAAAGCTTCTTAAGACCAATTTTCTATCTAGTACCCCAACTAGTTCTTTGGGTCAAACAAGTAGAGTGTCTAGTGTTTTTTCATCTCATTCTATTTCAACACCTTGGATAATTGATTCAAGTGCTTCATACCACATGACAAATCATTCCCATATTTTTCTGTCATACACACCTTGTTCTAATTATAAAATGGTTAGAATTGCAAATGGAATTTTCTCACCACTGTAGGGAAAGGATCTGTAAAAATCTCAAAAAACATAACTTTAAAATCCATTCTACATGTTCCTAGTCTTGCATGTAATCTATTATCAGTGAGTCAACTATCTAAAGATTCTAATTGCTATGTTGTTTTCTCCAATTCTTGTTGTGAATTCCACAACCTAACGACATGGATGATGATTGGCAATGCTAGAATGGTGGATGGCCTTTACCACTTTGATGATAACTTTCTCCAAAATAAACAAGCTCAAGGCTTTTAGTACTAGTACGTGTTCTCTTTCTGTTCATGAAAAATTTATGATTTGGAATATTCGATTAGGACATCCTACTTTTTCATATTTGAAATAATTGTTTCTAAGTTATTTAAAAGTGTGGATTATTCTTCTTTTAAATGTGAAAGTTTCTTATTATCCAAAAGCCATCATTCTATTCTACTTATAATCCAAAACCATATTGTGCTTCAAAACCATTCAATTTAATCCATACTACTATGTGGGGGCCTTCAAGATTTACCACATACTCAGGAAAAAAATGGTTTGTAACTTTTATAGATGATCATACTTGTCTATGTCAGATATACTTGATGAACGACAAATCTGAAGTTGAAAGAATTTTTAAGAACTATTTTCATATGGTTGAAACTCAATTTCAAACCAAAATAAAGATTCTTCATTCTAATAATGGAAGAGAATGTTTTAATCAATTGTGAGGGAGTTCTTTAAAGGAGAAAGGGATTCAACACCAATCTACTTGTAGGAACACTCCTCAACAAAATTGGATTTCAAAAAGGAAAAATAAACACTTACTTAAAGTTGCTCGTGCTATTATGTTTTCAATGAATATACAAAAATACTCATGGAGAGATGCAATTTTAACAGCATGCTTCTTAATAAATAGGATGCCTACCCATGTGTTAAATACACAACTTCTCTAGAGTGTTTTAAAAGGTATTTTCCTAAATGTAGACTTTTTTCTAATTTACCCTTAAAAGTTTTTGGGTGCACTACCTTTGTCCGCATACTTAGCAAACTTTGTTCTAAACTTGATCCTAGAGCACAAAAGTGTGTATTTATTGGATATGCACCAAATGAAAAGGGGTATAAGTGTTATAATTCAAAAACAACAAAGTTTTTTGTAAGTATGGATGTTTCCTTTGTTGAAAATCAATCATATTTTGGAAAAAACTATTTTCAAGGCAAGATAGGAAATGAAGATCAATTTTGGGAAACTTCTATTCCTTTGCCTAACATTTATTACCTCCCAATATTGGTCAGGAAACTAATAATCAGCAAAAGGAAAGTAATAATCCTCCTATGTCAAACATAGAAAATTCACAGACAGGGAAAGAAATACTAGGACAGCAACATATTAAACCTACCTCAAAGCTCTGTGTTTATGCTAGGAGACATACTCATATTAAAGATATCTACTACTCTAGCACAAGACCAATCACTATCTTCAGGAAATGGTTCATCCACCACTACAGGTAATTCTAACACCCCTACTTTAATCCTACTGTTGCTGATCTTGATGTCCCCATAGCAGTTAGGAAAGGAGTCTGAACCTATACCAAACATCCTATTGCTAAATATGTCTTAACATCATATCTCTACTACTCATAAAGCTTTTACCACAAACATCTCTAATCTATTTATTCTAAGAACCATTCAAGAAGCCTTAGATAGTTCTAATTGGAAAAAGCAGCTTTAGAAGAAACGAATGCTTCGCAAAAGAATAAAACCTGGGAGATAGTTGATCTACCAAAGGAGAAAAAAGTGGTAGGATGTAAATAGGTGTTCACAGTTAAGTGTAAAGCTTATGATAGCATAGAGAGATATAAAGCACGGTTAGTGGCTGAAGGATTCACATAGACACATGGAATTGATTACCAGGAAACTTTTGCCCTAGTTGCAAAAATTAATTCAATTCATGTCAGCAGTTAATTTTGATTGGCCTTTACACCAGTTAGATGTAAACAATGCATTTTTGAATGGGGAGTTAGAAGAGGATGTCTTTATGCATCTACCACTAGGTGTTGAGAAGAGTTTTTGTGAAGGGAAAGTGTGCAGATTGAAGAAGTCCTTGTATGGACTTAAACAATCTCTCAGAACATGGTTTGAGTGTTTTGGAAAAGCTATAAAGGCCAATGGATACACACAAAGCCAAGTAGATCATACCATGTTCTATAAGCGTTCTGAAGAGAAAAAAAAATGCTATTTTGATTGTTTATGTTGATAACATTATAATAACAAGTGATGATCTTGATGAGCTCAAAAGACTTAGTTCTTGCAGAGGACTTTGAGATTAAGGATATAAGAGCCTTAAAATACTTCTTAGGAATGGAGTTTGCTAGATCTAAAAGAGGTATCTTTGTGTCTCAAAGGAAATGTCTTCTAAAAGAGACAGGTCTACTTGGATGCAAGGTTGCAAAAACGCTGACTAACCTAGAAAGATGCATTTAATAGCCCAAGCAGATAGTTTATCAACACCTAGAAGGTTATGTACAAAGCATGTAGAACCAAAGATATTGGTGTTATTCTCTTTCCACGCATCAATTTTACATATCTGCAGATGTGAGATTCTTTGAAGACACACCTTACTTTGAGTCTCATATGGAGCATAAAACCATCTCCCAACTTATACCAATTCCTTACTTTAGTCCACTTGTTCCTAATTCTCAAAGCATACATATGGTTGTACCCAAGATTAACCTACCTAACTAGGTTCTTATTTAGCTTGTCTACTAATCACCTATTAATGTCAATCACAACCTCAGGTTCTAGAAATCCACCTATTGTCAATCCAAGTGTTCATCTCCTACTTCAATGCCTCCCGATGCTCTAGACTTACTCCAGTCCACTACTAACAACTTATTACCCTATACAAAGGTGCACACTCTACACGTAGTCCTCTCCCTATTTATAAATTTTTGAGCTATCATTGTTTATCTCCATCTTGTTATGCTTTTGTTTTTGCCTTGTTGTCTATTTCTATTCTTAAAACAATTCAAGAAGCATTATCCCATCCAGAAAGGCATCGAGCAATAATTGATGACATGGCTGCTTTGGATTCTAATCATTCGGGGATGTTGGTTGATCCCTTTCCTAGAAAATCTATTGTTGGTTGTTGGTCAACCTTTAATGTCAAAGCGGGACCTGAAGGGCAAGTAGATTATTTGAAAGCTTGTCTTGCAGCAAAGGGATACACTTAAATTTTTGGACTCAATTTTGCAAGCTCTCTCTCCTATAGCTAAAATGGCATCTTTTCTTCCATTCTTATCTATAGCTGCTACGAACCATTAGCCTATATACTAATAGCTACTATGAGTTATTAGCTTATATACCAAGTGCACATTAAGAATGCATTCATGCATGGTGGTATAGAGGAGGAAATTTAGATAGAGCAACAACCTGGGTTTATTGCTAAGGGGAAGAAGAGTTGTATTTACAAGTTACATAAATCTCTATACGATCTCAAATAGTTTCCCGAGGCTTGATTAGAAGATCTAGTAGTGTCATTCAGCAATTTCGTATAGTCCATGGTGAATTTGATCATTCCATGTTTTATAAATATTCATTCTTTAAATGCATCTACCTTTTAGTATACGTAGATGGTATTATCATCACAAGAAATGATCATGTTATAGCATTCAGAATTTGAAACAACATTTGTTTTAACAATTTCAAGCTAAGCACTTGGGTCATTTGTGATACTTCTTTAGGATTGAAATGGCCCAATCCGAGCAACCATTGCCAACTATCAAGGTAAGTATGCGCTAGACATTCTTCAAGAATAAGAATGTTAGACAGTACGCCAACTAGTACCCTTATGGACCTGAATATTAAGCTCCTACCAAACATGGAAAGTCAAACTCAAATTAAAATAGATATTGAAAACTTGTGGTAGATTAAAACTATCTCACCTTGAACACGCCAGATATCTCCTTTGCCGTTAATCTTAAGAGTCAACTTCTTAACTCTCCATATGATTGTCATTAGGATGTAGTTGTTCGAATATTGAGATATATAAAGGTTTCCTAGAAAACAGTTGATATATGAAATAGAGGTCATAAAAATATTACTGTGTATACCGATGTAGATTGTACAGCATTACCTAATGGTTGAAGATCGACTTCTAAATATTGTGTTTTAATTAGGGTAATCTCATTTCATGGAAAAGCAAAAAGCAGAATGTCGCTGCTAGATGGAGCGCATAAGCAAAATGCCTTATTACTTGTGAATTGATCCGGTTAATGTAGTTGATCCAAAATTTGAAGTTTTGTGACATAGGCTCCATGAGACCCATCTCTCCAACTCATTCTTCAATTCACGCATAAATGTGTAGAAATTGACTATCATTTCATCTGAGAAAAGATCGTCAAGGAGAAATTATTATCTAATTCATGAACTCTTATGACCAATTGGCTAATATCTTCATCAAATCTCTCCAAAAGACAAGAATAGCACACAGATGTAACAAGCTAAATGTGCATGATATGCTATAGCTTCAGGGGGAGTATTAATTTCCTTTGATTTGTGTTTATTGATATGGCTTGATTTGTTTCATTTATTTAGTGTAGGTGATAACTAAGAATATTTAAGTTGTGATTGCCTATAGGTTAAATCTCATGTCTTATGTTTTTCAAACACAAGACACATTAGAAGACGTGCTTACTTGTAAGACAAATGTTTGGACTCTAAGATTTGGCAGGCAAACTACCTCAAAAACCCTACCTCATTTTTTATGACTTCGGATTCCTCTCTTTCTATCTCTCTACCACCCCTTCCCCCTCTCTCGTTCTATCTCTCCCTTGATTTTGAATTTTTCACTTGTTTGCCTTTTTGATTTTTTAATCAATAAAAACTAAATAAACCAAAACTAATTTTATAACTTTTAACAAAAACTTGTAATTTATTTACAATAAATTAATGAAGATTAGTTTTTTAATTTTTAAATTTGTAAAAACTAATTTTTTAAAAAAAAATTATTCATAAAAACTAAATTAACAACATAAATTTTCCTCTTTAATGATATTATCCAAATTTTTATTTTCAGATTTAACACATAAGAGGAATTTTATTTTTATTATAATTACTCTAAATTAACTGACGAGAACGAATTTTGGCAGATATAATTTATTTTGTCAGCAAAATTATAAAATTTGACAAAAAATATTAGCCAAAAAAATTTAAAAAATACAAATAAATATTAAAAAATAAAAATTTTAAATGTTAGAAAAGCAAAAATAAATTTTGACATATGGGAATTTTTATTAATTATTTAAAAAATACAAATTTCTAACTAATCCAATTAATAAAGAAAACGAAATGAGTTTCACAAATAATATAAATAAATAAATTATTGTTTACCTAATTGGAATTATAATTTCCTAAATGAATAAATTAATTAAATGTCTATTTTTAAACAATAATAAAAAAATGCAATTTATTAAATTTATCTATTATTTTAATTTTTTTTAAAAATTCTAAATCTGAAACAAACCCTAAAACCAAAACTCGTAAAATAATCTCATTATCTCAAACATATCTGAAAAACATTCTCACAACCAATCACAGTCTCACATTACATCAACCCATCACATCATAATAATCATTAAACTTTACCTCACAATCAATTACAACTTTATCTCTCATTCTCATATCTTTAAAATACCAAAACAACCCCAAAATCTTTAAAACATAAAAAATGAGAATACCTCACAAGGAATCACAACCTTAGTTTCTTTTTGTGATCATATTCTTCTATAACAAGGCTAAAGAGGTATTTCTCCTCATGCATTCATTCAGGTAATCAACTGAGTGAGTTGTGACGCTTAGACCCAAAAGTGATAATGGGATGAATTTTAGGCTGCCAAGTTCTTGTCCAAGCTTAACAGTAGTCTGTTTGTGATTACCTCTTAGGTAATGACACCATTCCTACTCTATCAAATGCCCTATCCTATGCGTTACGTGTTCCTATGAGTGATTCTAGATCTCTCCTTACTTTAGTTGTCGAGACTTTAGCTGTGGTAATGTGTGATCATTGTTGTGGTCTTCCTAATGCCATGGATCCAATGACAATTGAGATCACTGTTCTCCACGAGACTTGCATATAATTGTGCACCCTCCAATGATCTTCATGGGGAAATTCCCTGTTTCTATCTTTATCCTATGGGCCTCTCTTTTATGTCCCTCCCCCAATTCTGGGTTGTGTTTGTTTTGTCCATGTTTAATCTCTTGATCAGGATAAGGTATCTCCTAGATTAAAGAAATTTATCTTTCTTGGGTATTCTCGTATATAGAAGAGGTATCGTATGTTATGATTTCATCTCTCATCAGTTACTCACTTTTTTTTATGTCACTTTTTTAAATATTCTTTATAATACTCTTAAGACAGTCTATTCTTCTTGGATTCACTCTGACTCTCTTCCATTGCTTTTCCTTTCATTGTCCTCTCCTGCAAACCACCTCTCTAAGCTGCCTCGTTCACAACAAGTGTATTCACATCATCGTAAACCATGTTCCACCACATCCAATGTCTCTACTAGTCTACACCCTACTATAGTTGCTTAGTCCATGCCTCTGATCTTCCTATCACTAGTCATAATGGTAGATTGCCCTGTGTTGCACATCATTAGGCTAACTGTATCTCTTTTGACCGCCTTAGCCCTACTTTTTGTAGTTTCGTTGTTTCTCTTTTCCTTTTTACTATTCCTATGTCTTATTAAGAGGTATCCGAACACATAAGTGGAAGATGGCTATGTTTGACGAGATGTTTGCCCTACTCTCCAAAGGGACATGCTAACATCCCTCATGACGTGGAAATTGTTGGTTATTGATGGATATATATCCTTAAGTATCATGATGATAGGACTAATGAATGCTACAAGGCCACGCTAATTGCTAAAGGTTTCACTTAGACTTATGGTGTCAACTACCTTGAAACCTTCTCTCCAATTGCTTGTCTCAACTCTCTTCACTTGTTGTTTCCCTTGGCTATCAATCTGGATTGACCTATGTATCATTTGGATGTGAAAAAGGCTTTTTATATGGTAATTTACATGAAATTGTTTTTATGGACCAACCACCGAGGTAATGTTGGCTTGGGAGGAAAAGCAAAATACATTATGTAGATTGAAGAAAGTAACATGTGGTCTAAAGCAAAGTCCTTAAGTTTAATTTAACAAGTTCATTTGTGTCATTGGTAACTTTAGTTTCCAAAGATGCCAAGTCTCTTTCCTCAAGTTTATAGAACCCAATCTAACAAAATTACTTGACTACAAATAAAGAAATTCTTTCCACAATCTTATGTATCACTATATTAAAAAATGACCTATTACATAAGAAGTTCCAAATAAGAACTCAATGCAAATCGACTAAAATGTCTTGAAAAGGATGTTAAACAAAATCGCGTTTATACAAATATTTGCTAGATGACGAGCATAATTGTTGTACTTTGAATTTGAAATCCAACATATTAATGGAAGTAAAAGTTCTATTATTGATTTTCTCACATGAGAATCCTTGGAGGGATAAGAAACTGCCAAGAAAGCCCTTTATTAGGAAGGAAGATCTAAACAATCTTCAAAAGATAGAACCTTTGCTAATATAGAAAAAAAAGGCAGCCAAAGCCGTTGAACCTTATAAGGTTAATGAATTCGAAAAAGAAGAAGACACTTATTCAAGAAAAGTGTATGGTATTGCGGTTCCTCCAAGAGATATCAAAAGGTTCAAATATCAATTCGTCCCATATTCATGGATTAATCTGTATCTAATTGATCTAGTTCTTAAAAGAATGTATTCGAATTATATACAGATATTCATCTCGACAAACATTTTCCTACTCTCCATGGAGAAAAGAATGTTTACTTTTACCATGCCATTCTCCAAGAACCCATTCGATTCTATTAGAATTGATTGGCAGCAATAAAGAAATAATTGCTTTTTACAATACAACTTATAGGTTATAGCAAACTCATTATTAAAAGAATTATGATATCCTTGGAATGGGGAATTTGTCTTTAAAAAATTTGATTTTAAAGTATCAACATCACTTGATGAATCCTAGGTCTTATGATTATTTCGATTATATGAATGCATGGGAGGGGCCTCTAATACAAGAACAACAGAAAAAACATAGTTGGATCCTTATGTTTCAACTTAATGGTCACTGGTCTTCCCAACAGTTTAAAACCTGGTTCTTCCACTGAAGAATGAGCCTTATTATACTTCCAAAAAAAAATTAAGAGAATTTTTTCTCAATTTTTTGAGGCTAATCAACAAGTTGGTGAGTTGAACTTTTGCTTGGATTTGTAGCAATCTATGGTGTTCCTTAGATCCTTAGAACTATATGGTGTGGCCAAAACAAGAAGAAATTTTTGGAACTTTTGTAAAGAAAATTTTCTTTTTAGAAGAGTTTTTATTAAATGGTGACAAGTTTGAAATCTTTAATGAAAAAGTGTTTTTTAAAATAGGAACATTATCTATCTTCAGGCTCCTCAATCCAACTTGGATAATAATCCTCAGTACAAGGCAAGACAAGTTTTCATGGAAATTATGTCCAAGCTCTCCGATGAAGATGCCCTCAAACTTTTTGAAGAATTAATCAAAAAAGATAAAGAGAACGGAAAGGTTGAAGACGAACCTTACAGAGGACCAATGACATAAGATTAGGATGATTCAAATGAGGTAATCGCTGATCTCACCATGTATTTACGATATAGCTCATAAAGGAGGAATCTCTTAAAGAGAAATGGATAGACAGCTCATAAAAAGAATCTCTTAAAGGCAGAAAGAGTGATGGAAGTAATAATGTCATAAAGTACAATTGTAATAATCTATATTTGGACATCTAGATATATTTCAACTTTCTTAGTTATGTTTGAAGTCCACACCCTATAATTATGGCAGATTTTTCCCTTTTGGTGTATTAGTTTATATTCCAAAGATATAGAATAGAAATTTGTATTTGTAGAGTTTTATCACTAGAATATCTAATATGTACTGTTCTTCATAGTCTATCTCCATTTGAACGTAAGCTCCCTCTATATAATAATAATTAGACTTTTGCTTTAAATTATATCTGCATGCTCTTTTAATTATTACTCATGACTTGATAGGGTAAAAAGTCCTATATTCTTGGTGGCGGGGTGCCGAAGTGGTATCAAATCCATGTTACAATATTAAAGACTTATCAATTCTGAAGGTCTTTACTGACTAAATCTAGTAAGAGGTTCTAAGTTTACAACTTGAACCAAGGAAACTCATAAGTTGCATGGTACTGAACAATAAAGCTTGCCGAAGGCTGTGGAAGGGCGTCATAGGTACATAAATTATTGATGGTGATATCTATAAATCATGGACAGATTTTTTTGATCTATGTCAACAAGATCAACTCATGTAGGAACAAGGTTCAAGTTTCCCAGTCTGTTAGGATACCTTAGCAGCATTCATCACTACACTTCCACTTGACAACTATCACAATGATAAACGGCTCGGCTCATCTCGCTGTGATCTTCTCCTCAATTCTCAAAACTTCTCTCGCTTCATCCCCAAGATCTAGAATAAAGCATGAGAGCTAATAGCTCAAAGATAAATGAAGAAAGATTATTATCTCAAGAAATTTTGAGAAAAACCTTTAACATTCAAAACTACAAAAATATAAGCCTAATTAGGTATACAAAATTCGATCTTTTGATATCAAATCAAATTATGTAGAAAAACACCATCCTTATTTGATACGCATTAGGTTTATGGAACCTAACCTAACAAAATCACTCGACTATAAAAAAATAAATATTTTCAATAGTCTTATGTCTCACTAAATTCAAAAATACCCTTTAATTGAAAAGTTCTTAATGAGAACTAACAACAAATCTGCTTAAAGCGTTCTTGAAAATGATGTTAAAAATATCGTGTCTAAGCAAATATTTGTTGGATGGCAAGCATTATTGTCATGCTTTGAATTCTAAATCGAACATATTAATGTAAGTAAGAATTCTATTGCTGATTTTCTCACAAGGGAACTCTTACAAGGATAAGAAACTGCCTAGAAAAGCCCATTATATTATTCACAATTTTTTTACTAAGCAAGTGAAGTACTTCATCAAAAGTTATCCAAAAAGTAACAAAAAATGAAACCTCAACTTAGATATGACATGCATAGAATCCCAAATGTAATAATACTAAAGGAAAAGTTTTGAAACCATGCTTATCCATTGTACATTGGTAGGAAACATGATTTTTTCCTAATTGACATGACTTACAATACAAATACACATCTTGACTAGAGCTAGGCACAAGTTCCTTCAACTTATTGACAATGGTACCTAATATAATCATTAGATTTTCAGTGGTATAACAGAAGATTGACAAGAAATTAGTGTATCCAGTCAGAATTTAAACTGTTTTCCTTATTTTTATTTAGTAATTTTAGGTATATATATTCATAGCATTTTTTATATTTAACCTTACATATGAGATATGGACTCTTCAACAACAATTAGCCAACAATTCATGCTGCACATTGTATCAAGCAAGTGAAATTAAAAAAAAAAGAAAGAAAGAAATGAGAAAAGAAAGTAACTATTTTTTCTTCATATCCTTGTTGTCGCCACCTCACCTCATAGTACCCTCCATGGTGCTGCCCCTACCAAGCACCCTTGCCTCTCACCCTGTCATTCCATACTATTTCACCAACCATACCATTACCCCACCCTTTTTCTTTCTCCGCTCTGGTTGCACAAGAGGATGCCACACTATCTTGTCTTGTTGTTTGCCTTCGCCTACGCAGTCACCCTAATCTTTCTTCTTGTTTGACCATGCCATCGATCTTTCTTCTACCTTTGACGTCTCTTCATTTATCTGACCACCCATTTTTCCTTTCTACTTGGCCTCTTTCCTTTGTCTGCACTAGATCTCTGTTGTTTACGTGGTTAATGTTGGGGTCATCCTTATGCCTACCTACAGTTCTCATTTTACTGCACCAATGTATCCATACCAATATTATGTATTGCATAAAATTTTAAACATCCCTTTTCGTTAACCATCAATCTGTCTTAGCTTATCATAGCTGCATAAAATCTGATTCGAAATTATCTGCTCTGTTTACTTTATCCCCTTAGTCTATCTATCCCATCTCTACTTTCACAATGGCATCTCTCCTAAATAGAAAGGTACTTTTGGGTACAACTATTAAGCTAGTAGATATATTCTATCCAGTAAGATAATTACTTCGTTATAACATGGCTTCTAAATAGTGTAAAGGAGTCTATTAGTGCCAATTTGATGTTTTTGGGCTTAGCTAAAGATATGTGAGATGCCTTCCATAATATGCTCTCTCAAGAAAAAATGTATCTCTGATGCTTGACCTATATGAGAAACACTCTTCTTTTAAGCAAGATGGCTGACGAGTAATGTACTTAACAACCTTTTTTTTAT
>JACGDI010005330.1:374183-447175 GCA_014898725.1 Jacaranda copaia | reverse complement strand
GGGTGGGGGTGGGGGGGAGGTGGCCAATGAATCTGTAGTTTTTCAATCCTTGAGTTGTAATGCTCAAACTCATAAGTCTCAATTGAAAGAGTTTCTTGTCGCCAAGTTCTTGTTCGGGCTTTATACCATGCTCCAACTAGCTTGTGATCCTCCTTGGCCAGAGGCTCTGTTCCCAGTCTATCCAATATGATCTCATGTATTTTGTGTTGTTGCAAGTTCTTCTGAGTCCTAATCTCCATTTGTAGCTAAGACTTCAACTAGCGCAATTACGGGGTTGGTGTTATGTTTTTCCAGTGGCTCAAAGAATTGAGGAGGCTAGGGCCGAGATTAGAAATCTCCCTACGACTACATGACGTCATTATTACGGTCAAATCAACCACATGCTTGAAAATTATTGGATCAATCCTGGCAAATCGAAGTGGGTTAATAACATTTGTAGTGATATTGATCCCCATAAGCGAGGAATATGGTTACGCTGAGCTTACAGGACTATGACAGATTTCTGCACTGTCTTCCTGTCAACTTGACTACTTTCAGTGTCTTTCCATCTACAAGTGCCTTGTGGCTTCTCAGGGCAACTCTTAGCTATTAGATTCTTGTACCACCGCTTACACTACTGGTATAAAATCTTATTTCACCTTTTTATCTTTGTCCACTTCCTTATCTCCATATTGCCTAAGTTTGTTGACAAACAAATTGATTAGGTAGATTCAATGTTGACTTTAGAGATTAAGTAGATTTCTACACTTTTAATCTTCGGGATATGATGACAAATTATTTATTGCCTTATTTGTAAATTTTCCTAGTTAGGCCCCATTTTCTATGTATAAATCACCTTTGTATATTGTTGTAAACACAGAGCAAAAACAGAGAAATAATAAAATTCTCTCTTCCTTAAAATTTTCATAGTACCAGAGGCGGGGTCCAAACAAAACCCAAGTCTGTTCACTGTTAAAACCCAATAATAGGGACTATTTGTGACCACCATTTAAAAATGGTCCATGAAGATCACTTCTGGCATGGGAAGGAACACTGGAATAAGTTTGACCGATCTGCAAATTCTAGTCACCGAAACAGTTGCATGTGAGCCAAAGTTTCAACTTCCAATCAGCTTGTCAGAGTTGTGCTACTCTATTCCGCACATATACGTGCCTCAACTGTTACTAAGTCTCATCTAAAGTTTTTTTTTTTGTTACAACGATGATCTAGGCTTCTATTTTACTTGGAATATTTATCAATCTTGTTTTTTGGATCTGTGTTGTTGGTTGTTCTTGCTTGTTTTAGGTCTCTAGACAATAAGTGCTTAGTGATGATCCATCAATGCGAATTAGTACCATAAAACTTGGAACTAATTATCTACAAACTCCACCTAAAATTAATTGGAAACTGAGAATTCCCTTGTCATGGCATGGTTGATTAACTCTATGCAACCTAGGGCGTGGTTAATGCTCAAAACTGCTGAGGAAATATGAAAAGCTGCATCTTGAACCTACTCTTAGATGCCCAGATATTAAACTTCAAAAAAAAAACTCATGGCATGAATTAAGGTCAGATAACTATCTCACAATATTTTTCTAAGTTAAGTAATCGATGGCAAGAACTTGATTACTGTCAAGATTTCCAAGCAGGTCATGTTGGGGATACAGTCAAGTTTCAGAAGCTAATGGAAAAGGAATGCATTTACGATTTCCTTGCTTGTTCGAATGTGGAGTGTGATCCAATAGGGGTTCACGTGCTTGGTAAAGAACCCTTACCAACCTACTTTTTTGTTTAACTAGACGAAAGCACAAAAAGTGCTATGCATTACACCACACCAATTGAGAAACTAGGATTACCACAGGTAGACTGTAGGATGCCTTACACATTTTGGAGGGTGTCAAAGCTCAATTCTAATCAAGTGCTTTTTTAAATGGAAATTAAGATGTCAACAAGGAGATAATGCAGTGGCAGAGACAGCTAGTACATCTATCCTTTTCTGTCTTAGGAAAATTATATTCCAGTTTGTTCATAAGGACTATATTTTATTCTTTGGTTTGTGATGCCTATGAGTCTGCTAAACATACTAGAAACTCTCATTCTTTGAGTAATAGTAAAAACACAATTTCATTTATGATTATCCATTCTGATGTTCAGGGATCTACTTAGAATATTACATTATCTGGTAATCGATGGTTAGTTACGTTTACTGATTGTTGTACCAAATTAACTTGGGTTTATTTGATGAAAGCAAAGAATAATATATTTTCACACTTTCAATCACTTAGAGTTGATTTTCTAAATGCCTAAGGAGAAATACTCCTTGGCCACATATTTACATACAAAAGAACTTGATCACAAGAAAGTAACTAAATCTTCATACTCATCTCCTATAATAATATGGAATGAATCAAGAATAAGGTATGTCAAAAGATATCATCATATCAACACTCCCCTCCAAGTTAGTGCACATATGTCATGCATCTAGCTTGTCACATATGTATGCTTCCCTTGAACCTTAGAGAGATTTGGTGAAGATAGTAGTCAACTGATCATTAGAGTTCACAAATTAGGTAATGATTTCTCCTAAGACGATCTTTTCATGAATGAATGACAGTCAATTACTATATGTTTAGTTCGTTTATGAAAGATTGATTGGAGGAGATGTGTAGAGTTGCCTGGTTGTCACAAATAAGTCTTGTAGAGCTTACTTCACAAAACTTCAATTCTTAGATTAACTGTTTTAACTAGATTAATTCACATGTTGTATGAGTCGTAGCCCGATATTCATCTTCTATGCTCGATCTAGCAAAAACATTCTACTTTTTACTTGGCCAAGAGATGAGGTTGCCTCCAATTAAAACACAATATCCGTAAGTCAATCTTTTGTCACTAGGTGATCCTACACAATTTGCATATGTATACGTAATAATGTATTTGTGACCTTTATTTTCATATACTAACCCTCTTCCAGGGGATTTCTTCAAATATCTAAAAATTTGGACCACTGCATCCCAATGACAATTCCATGGAGAGTTAAGAAACTGACTCCACAACATTAACAGCGAAGAAACCATCTAGTGTGGTCATGGTGACAAATTTAACTTTCCCACAAGTCTCCTATATATATGCCTTGTTAAATGCCTAATTTGGTAGTATCGTAACCTCCCTTAGTCTTTAGTTTGGAAGAGTCAAAATAAATGTTGCTTCAAATTCTGAATACAACCATGCTTATTTCCTATAATGACAATATCATTTATATTGACCACAAGATAGACGCATTTAGAGGACAAATGTTTATAAGACACGGAATGATTAGCTTCACTACAAACCATACCAAATTGCTAAATAGCTTCTACATCTTCCAAAGTAGACCTCAGGTGACTAGTTGAGATTGTATGAAGATTTATATAACTTGCAAGCACGACTCTTCACCCCTTTAGCAATAAACCCTGGTGGTTGCTTTATGTAAACTTTCTCCTCTAAGTCACCATTTAAGAATACATTCTTAATCTAATTGGTAAAAAGGCTAATGGTTCAAAGCAGTTATAGATAAGAACAATTGAACCGATGCCATTCTAGCAAGAGGAGAGAAAGTGTCTCCATAATTAAGTCCAAAAATCAGAGTATAACCCTTAGTCATGAAGAAAGCTTTCAAACATTCTACTTGCCCACTAGGCCCAACTTTGACATCAAAGACACATCAACAACCAACTATAGATTTTCCAGGAGGAGGATCAACCAGAGTTCATTCATAATTGGAATCCAAAGCAGCCGTCTCATCAACAACTATAGGTTTTCCAAGAGGAGGGTTAACTAGAATTCACTTATAATTGGAATCCAAAGCGGCCATCTCATCAATAAAGTGAGGATTAAGCATAGAGCATGTAGCTTTGCTCATGGCGACAAGTTGATTAGTCGTAGATTCACATAGGTTTGGAGCATCAGGAGGCATTAAACCATAAGATGAATCACTTGGATCGACAATAGCTATAGCTTCTAAAACCCCAAGTAAGGATCGATATTGATAGGTGTTTAGTGGACAAATTGAAGGGGAACCTAGTTGACTAAGTTGATCTTGGGGCCTACCTACATGCATTCGTGGAGAATCAAGAATTGCCAAACTAAAGTAAGGAATTGGTTTTGTGACTCAAAATAGGGTGTGTTTTTGAAGAATGTCACATCTGCAAAATGTACAATCGATGTGTGCAAGGAGAATAAAATTCTCTAAAATAATAACACAAAAAAACACAATTAATAGCCCAAGGAAACAATTTATCAAGACCAGGACAAAGATCATGCACAAAGCAAGTAGAACTAAAGACAAGAAGACGAACAATATGGAGAGGGTCCTTAGAAAACAAAATGGAATGAGGTACTTGGTTATTGAGAACAAAAGATGGCATCCAATTTATCAAATAGCTTGTAGCGAGACCAACATCCCCAAAACTTTAAGGTTACATTAGCATGTATCTAAAGAGTACGAGCTATTTTAATAATATACTGGTGTGTTCTTTATGCAATTCCATTTTGTTATGGTGTATGTGTACAAGTAAAATTGTGAATCATACCATGAAATATCATGAAGGAATTGAAGGATGCAAAATAATATTCTTTTGCATTATCAATATATAAAATGCAAATGAAATGCCCAAATTGGATTTGAATCTCATTGAAAAAGCTTTGAAAAATGGAAAATAATTCCAAATGATCTTTCATTAAAAATATCCAATTACATCTTGAAAAATCATTAATTAATGTAAAAAAATACCTATATCCTAGGATAGAACTGACACAACTAGGACTCCAAATATCATAATGAACAACATTAAAAAGGTGACTCTACTCAACTATTTACCTTGCTTGGAAAAGATGCCCGAACAAGTTTTCCAAGCTAACATGACCTACTCTAAGGACTGCAAATAGGAAAGATGAGAAACCATTCTCCTAAATTTATTAAGACTCGGATAACCAAATGATGGTGAACGAAATTTTTAGATTATGTGGCAACACATATAGTGGAAAGTAGATGTTGGAGATAGTAAAGTCCTTGTGATTCAAATCCTACATCAATCATTCGCCTTGTGCTCTAGTCCTGTATAATAAAAGAGTCAGTGGTAAAAGTTATATTGTAATCAAGTTTGCAAGTATGTTGACTAACAGACATTAAATTAACGGGACAACTTGGTATTAAAAGGACAGAATCCAGGGATAATGAAGGAATGCATGCAAATTGACCAATACCAATAGCTTTAACTTTAGAACTATTGGCAATTGTGATGTGATGTGGTGTTTCAATTGATGATAAATTTGAGATAAAAAACGGATTACAAGCAACATGGTTAGAAGCACTAGAATCTACAATCTAATAATCATTAGACCTAGATTAAGAGGTAAACAATTGAATTACCAAAGTGAGCTACAATAGTTGAAGATGATGCTTACTAAGCTACTTTCAATTGGAGATACTCCTTGTATTTAACATACAACAAAATGTTCTGGTTATAAGTCTCTACTGCATTAACCAATTTTTCAAGAAAACTATGTAGAAAATTGCATTTATCTTAAGTGTGTCCTAGAACATTTGATGTAATTCCAAAACCACGACCTCCTCTACCCCTAAGGCCCTCATCACAACCACATCCTCCACGATCAGTTGAATCAAAAACAAAGACTAAGGATTCCAATCCTATTTGAAACTCAACTCATAATGTTGCTTTTAGTGGAAGAACACGTAATAGCTGATCAAAGAGCTCCTTCATTGTAGGTATACTAGGATTTGTCAAGATTTAATTTTGAACAGAATTAAAATCTTATGGAGCCCATGGAGAACATACACCATAAATATCTTATTGAGGTTAGTTATCGTCCTTCCCTTTCATCACCAACTAATAAGAGTCTCAACTCTTAAATCATGGATCGAGCTTTTATAAGTATGACAATAGGTCACAATCCATCTATTTAGTGTTACTAGATTGTGAATACCATCATATAAATGTTTTATATCATTAGAGCAGATACTCCAAGCATTTTGCCATGTGTCATAACAAGTCTTATGATAGTGGAAGTATACTAATAATGTTAGATCAATAGACTGCTATAATAAAGAAACAAGTTGATAATCAACATTGTTCTAGTGGTCCTTTTCTGAAACATCAATATCTTTTGCCTTTGTAGCATAGTTGTTAAGAGTCTCTTGGGGCTATGGCATATAGAGCAGCGTGAAGCATGCACTCTGTTGCAATAAAGTGCAACATATGAAAAGCATCTTCATTTTTTATGACATAGTTATATACCAAGAATGCCCATAAATTCAAACAATTATAGAACATAAAACTACTAAACATTAGAAACTAATAATTAGAGAAAACTCAACTCATTCAACAATCTCAAACAAACATGTTCAAGTTAAAATTTTATAACAAGTTAACAACTCTAGTATCTAATCATCATCTTCAAACCCTTTCTCCCCACTCAACTCTTCCCCATATCCTTCACCACTAGAATAAGATTTATAACCCTCATTATCCTTTTCTTCTTCCTCTTCAATTTCATCAAAATCCGTCTCATCTTCTTCATCTATAACACGCAATGTCGATGAAGTTATTTTTTATTTTCCCTTTGTTTGCATTTTCTCCTTGCCCTTGGAAGTAGTTGCCCTAGGCTTAGCTTCACTTGACTTTCTCAATAAATCACTTTTAGATCAAGAAGCTCAAGATCTAAAAGTGTAGGCATCTTCATTAACTCCAGTGGCATTTGCAACATCACCCCATGTCAAATCATTATCATTAAACACTAGATTATCATCTTCATCTTCATCCATCCTTCCCACCAACAACCATTCATTTTTATCATCCATTGCATTAAAATCCAAGATAATTAGATCAATGGAGTCATGCTTGTCATATCTACGAAGCAAAGATTGATTGTACTTGATGAAAACCAAATCATCCAAGCGTTGTTGTGCCAATCAGTTTCTTTTCTTGGAATGAAGCTGCAAAAAAAGTGATACACCATAAATTATTAACAAAAAAGTTATAATAAGTGAATTATTTTAGGAAATATTTTGAACTTACATGTTCAAACACACTCCAATTTCATTCACAGTTGGACAAGCTGCAAGACTAAGAATTTTGATGGCAAGCTTTTGTAAATTTGGTGTTGAATATACAAATGAAGCCCACCATTTAGCTAGCAATCATAAAAAAACATAAAGTTAGTAAGTTGCATAGAATGTATAATTATAACCTCTTGTATTCACATATTACTTCGTGCTAACAACTTTCTTCGCCTCTTTGCCATAGCTAAGGAAAAATTCCCTTCAGCTTTCTTGTAAATTATGAGCTCCTAAGCAATGACATCTTGCATAGAAGTATCCTTCACCAATCTATCTATGCAAACATACAAACCCGACATGACTTCAGCATCTTTTTCAATCTTTTCATTATCATAAAAGAAATACGGGTTCAAGTAATAACCAGCCACATGCAATGGTTTGTGAAGTTGACAATTCCATCTTCAATCAATAATATCAAAAATTTCACTATACCTTTCTTCATTCTTCCCAAAAGTAAGGGCAATTTTCCCTTTAGCACTATCCATTGCCTCATAAATATTACCCATCGGAGGTTTTTTCTCTCCATCAACCAATCGAAGAACTTCAATTAGAGGGCCACCAAGCTTCATAGCATAAGTTACATATCTCCAAAATCCATTCATCAACACAATTTTGGCCACATTTCTACTTGCTTGCTCCTTTGAAAACTTTCTCTTGTTCCATTCATCCAAAGTGAACATTTTCCTCAAATTTGATTTTTGCTAACGAAAGCTCCTCAATGTCAAGAAAGCAATTGCAAAGTGAGTCTTTGCAGGCCTAATCATTTCTTTTTAACCCGTAAATTACCTTATCATGTTCAACACCTAGGTTCGATTGGAAATGTAGCCATTAACTGTGATTGCCCTTTTAAGCGTTCTCTTCAAATAAGGCATTTTAAATATATCTTCACACATCAAATTCAAGCAATGTGCAGCACATGGAGACCAATACAAATGTCTATATTTTTTCATCAACTTCTCCCCAGCTAGAACATTTGAACTTGTACTGTCGGTAACAATCTGAACCACATTTTCCTCTCCAATACGCTACACAAAATCATCTAACAACTCAAACATCTATTCACCTATGTGTGAGTAGCGAGATGCATTCACAGATTCTATAAGTATACTTCCTCTTGGAGTGTTCACCAAGAAATTAATCAAAGATCTCCCTTTTCTATCTCTCCAACCATTTGCCATCAAGGTGCAACCAAATTCTGCCATCTCTTCCTCATGCTTTTTCAAAATACTCTTTGTGTGCTCCACCTCTTTCTTCAAAGAAGTAACTCTTACCTCGTGATAAGTTGGAGGTTTCATCCCGCACCATATTGCCCAATTGCTTCAATCATGGACGCGAAACTATCATAATTAACCGCATTGAATGATATATCGACATCGTACATCCACCTAGCAAATATTTAGACCGCATTGTCCATCAATTTCTTTTTTGTTTCATTGAATTGAGAAGCACTTTCACCTTTTTTTCTCTCCTTGACTACTTTATTAGCATCTTTTGTGAAAAACCAAACAATCGAGCCTATTAGCTTTAATTTTTTGGTTGGCATAGATGTTGATCGATTGGACCCGTGACTAGAAAGTGAACCCATAAACCTCTTTGCGGTTGATTGCACCTCCACATCATCCTCATCTTGTTCTTCCAATTCTTGGTCAGCTATGTCATCAAATTGAGGTATTTTATCCATTGTGTTCTTCAACTTTTGCTTTTCTTCCATGTGTTCTTTTATTTTTTGCTTAACACATTCAAGTGCTTTCTTACACGTTGCGGCATTTCTATACCCCCCCCCCAACAAGATGTTGTTCATGCCTCAATATCCCTCCTTTTGTCACTTTATTACAATAATGGCACCTTATACCTTCATTGATGTTGTTTGGATGAACCAAACTCCTATTATTCCATTGGGGATCCTTTCGAATTGTTGCCATTATACCTGCTGAAAATTGAAGAACTTTCAACACTTATTCTTCATATTTCATCATATGCTCAATAATATTTCACCATAATTAACTTATTTTAAAAAATTCAACATGCAAACAATAAAAAAGAATAAAAACAACAAATAGAACATTTAAAAAAAAGAAAGAAAACATAACTGAAATTGGGAAGAATGAAAAGAAAAGAAAACAGAACTGAAATTGGGAAAAAAATAGATAGAAATTAGGCTTTCAACATTAATTTATAAAAGAAGAATAAAGAAAAAGAAGAATGAAGAAGAAAATAGGACAAGAAGAGAATAGTTGAAAAGGTAAAAAGGAAAGAGATGGATGAAAAGAAGAAAAGAAGGAGAAAAAGAAACAAGAACTGGGAAACCAAAAACATAACAGTATAGCACCATAACATAGTTGAACAAGAAAATAAAAGTGGAAGAAAATAAAAAAAAAATGAGAAGAGGAGATAAGAGAAACAACTGGAAAAAAACAAAGTGGGGGAGAGGGACTGACCTAGCGATGATGGTGACAGCAGGGATGGCGAATGGCTGTAATGTTTGCAACGGTAGAAGTGGGTAGGTGCTAGAGCTTGAGAGCATTTTCCTGCTGGAGTTGGGTGAAACAAACTGACCAAAAAGCCCTAAGCCCTAACTTAAGCTAAAAAAATGACTGCAAAACAGCCCTAGCAACAAAGCCCATAAGGCGCACACCTCATGCCTGGAGCTATAGTGCCAATAGTGCGTGCTTCACTGCTCCTCACAGTGCCTCACACTATAGAGAGAGGTGCGTGCCTTTTACAACTAAGCTTTGTAGTAAGATGATCAAAGAGGCCTTACCTTAAAAACCATATTTCAATAGCAGCATGCCAATATAGATGGTTTTTAACATTAAGTTTCTTTGATGTAATGAGTAGAGTGCCTGAGAAAGCAAAGAAGATAATCTCCCTTCCTAAACCATCAACAACTGAGGATAATTCTGATGTTGAAATTATGTTTAACAAAGAAAAGGCCGAAGAGCCATCCAAGTTTTTAGCTCTACCCATGCTAGATAAGTGTTTTTTAGTAGGGTATGTAGATGTTTGATACCAACTTAGAGTTGGTTTTCTGAATTTTTAAGGAGAAATACTCCTTAGCCATGTTTTTATTAACCAAAAAACCTGATTATAAGAAGGAAACTAAATGGTCAGACTTATCTCCTGTATTGATATGGAACAAATCAAGGATAAGGTATATCAAAATATATCATCATATCAACACAATCCTATAATAAAATGACCTGTACTCAATTTAATGCTATGTTTAAAATTTTGATGATGTGATTGGTATGCAAGAATAATACGAGAATAGAACGGTCCTTCCCAAGTTCATTCCTAAACCTATATTTGGTACAATTTAGAAATGGGAATCCCCATTCCCATAGGAATTTTCATTTGCAAAAGCATGGGTTTAGCCATTTCCTCTTCCCCAATAGGTCTAGCCATTCTTGGACCATCAGTAATGAACTTATATTTTTCTTTCATAAAATTACCCTTCAAAATTTAACAAAAGACTTTTATATTAAAAAAAATCAGTTTGTAAATGTTTGATATTATGTTTTAACTTATTTTTATTGCTAGATGTTTTATTTAATTATAGATTTCACTCATATATTCTTTTAACGATATCAATAAAATATTAAATTATTAAAAAATTATAAATAATAAATAATAAGATTAATTATTCTTCTCTCAATTTTTATAATAAAAAATGTAAAAGCATCCTTGACCTAGTCCACACCTAATAAAAACTATAAATTATATTGGCATCCCTTCAATGATTAAAAGATATATACAAAACTAATAAAAGAATAGTTGTTGATTCTATCAACAACTCTTCAAATTAAACTTATAAATAAATGCAACAAAAGCATTCTAGCCTTATCACATAAAAATTAAGCACTTTAATTATAAGATATTTTATTATTTTGTAATAATATTTTAACAAAAAGTTCAAAAGGGCTTGTTAAATTATAATTATAGAAACAGCAATTTCACACGAATTGTGTTTATAATTTTTTTGCGTAAATGTATATAACATAATCAATAAGACAAAAAATGCATATATATACTAACGTAATTCGAACTACATAATTATAGACTTAACCCCACAAATAAATTTTATAGTGGCATATAAGAAATATTTACTAATAAATATTTTTATTTTAATAATTTTTTAAAAAAGGTAATTTGGTCATTTAAAAAATTTCATTCCATTTCTATCAGTCCTTGCTAATTGCTAATCATGAAACAAAATCAACCAAGGAATGATGATTCCATTCATTCATTTTACATACCAAGTATAGGATAAGTTATACTAACACCATTTCTTTCCTATCTTCATTCTATCCTAAAATCATTCTATTGTCACCTAATTTCATTCCTGCATACCAATTACCATCTGAGAACTAATAATGGCACACAGTACATGAATGCTAGGTTTTGTATTTATTTGGAGTCCACTGGGATAATACATCAAACTAGTCCTTACACTAAAACACAAAATGATTTTGCTGAGAGGAAGAATAAGCATCTATTGGAAGTTGCTCGATGCCTTATGTTTAGCATGAATAGTCCAAAATTCTATTAAGGGAAAGAGTTCTTGCAGCTGCTTATCTTATTAACAAAATGCCTTTCAGCGCTTTCACTTTAAAAGTACTTTCAAGGCCTTCCTTGCAAGGTAAAAAATCTTATACAATTACTTGAAAAGTGCTTGGGTGTATCTATTTTGTCCATACTAGGAATGTTGGGAAGTTGGAATCGAGGGCTCTCAGATATGTGTTTATTAGGTATTCTCCAATTCAAAAGGAATACAAATGCTACCATCCTCCTCCTAGAAAATGCTACGTTAGTATGCATGTTACTTTTAGAGAAACTAAGCCTTATTTCAATACACCCCAATCACCTCTTTAGGCAGAGAGTAATGGGAGAAAATAGGTGATTCCTAGTTCTTTAACTCTTGATAGTCTTACCTAGGGGAATTCTATTCAAGGGAAGAGTTCTTCTATTCAGGAAGAGAATATTAGGTGTTTAGAAAGAATAGATTTGAAGAAATATTTGAGGAAAGATAAGACAGAAAAAGCTTTAAGTTATCTTTAACTCTTGATTCCACTCATGAATTGGGTAAACCTATTACACAAAAGAAAGGTGTCCTATATCGAACTTTGTTTCCTAGGATTCCTTGTCCCCCTCCTATAGAGCCTTTATCTTGTGTGTTTCCTATATGTCTATTCCATAGGTTTAGAGAGAAGCTCTTAGAGATCCGAAGTGGAAAGAAGCAATAGTTGAAGAAATGAAAGCTCAGGTTAAAAATAACACTTAGGAGTTTGCTACTCCTCCATTAGGAAAGAAATTGATCGGCTATAAATAGGTGTTCACTGTCAAATTCAAAGCTGATGGTTTTATTAAAAGACACAAAGCAAATAAGTGGCTAAGAGATTACTCAAGCTTATGGAGTGGCCTATCACGAGACATTTACCCCTATTTACAATTAGAATCCTGCTATCTTATTCAACCAACCTTGATTAGGACTTGCAGCAGTTTGATGTTAAAAACGCTTTATTGCATGGAGATTTGGAAGATGAGGTGTGCATGGAGATTCCTCTGGGTTTTGATTATGAAAAAACTAAAGGGAAGGTGTGTAAGTTACAGAAAGCTTTATACGAGTTGAAGCAGTTATTGTAGCCTGCTTTGATAAATTCTTGAATGTTGTACCGATAGAGTAATGTTGGTTATGCTTTGTTTATGAAATACTAGGAAGGTAAGATCACTACTTATAGTTTATGTTGATGATATTCTGATGACCAGAGATGACAAAGAAAAGACGACTTGAATGAAAGGACTCCTTGCTCCAGAGCTTGAAATCAAGAATCTAGGAAAATTGCTATATTTCCAGAAACACTATAAAGCTAAGATCAAACTACTTACAATTTCTGTTGATGACATTCTAATGGCTAGAGATGACTTAACTGAAAGGGCCCCCTGCTCAAAGTTTGAAATCAAGATAGTTGTCGGATCAAAAAAAGAGGTTTTTTCAGAGGAAATATATCTTTGATCTCTTAAAGGAAATAGTGTGTTGGATAGCAAACCAACACAATCTCCTACTGAAAGCAATCATAAACAAGAAGTCGAAACATATGCACTAATTTACTTCGGAGAGATATCAGAGATTGGTGAAGAGAGTGACTTATGTGCACACTAGGCCAAAAATAGCATATGCAATTAGTATAGCCAATATATACACGATCCTTATGAGCCTTATTTGCAAGCTCTCACTTGTATTCTACAATATATGAAGTCTCAACTAGGAAAAGGTCTTTATTTCTCCAAGAAAGGCCACCTCAAAGTAGAAGTCATCACAGATGCAAATTGGGGTGGCTTTCCAAATGATAGAAGATCAACCACCGGTTATTGCACGCTAGTGGGAGGAAACTTAGTTACTTGGAGAAGCAAAAATAGAGTGTGGTTGCTTGATCAAGTGCTAAAGCAAAGAATAGAGCTATAGCTTAGGGAGTTTGTGAGCTACTATGATTGAGGAAATTATTCGAGGAACTAAAGTTGTTAGGAAAGGGTAATTTATGCTTATTCTGTGACAGCAAAGCTGCCATTAGCATAGCTTGCATTCTAATTCTACATGATCAGACAAAGTACATAGACATTGAACGATATTTCATTAAGGAGAAGCTAACAAATGTTTGACTTAGCAGATTTCATGTGGCCTTTGAAAAACAACTAGTTGATGATCTTACTAAAGGCCTTAGGAGCTAGACATTCCATACCTTAGTTTGCAAGTTGGGCATGTGTGATATCCATGCACCAACTTAAGGGGAGTGCTGACCAATCAAATTAATTAAGTAGATTCTATGCTGATTTTTTTAGGGATTAAGCAGATTGCTAGGCCTTTTCTTCCAGATTTGACTACAAATTATTTATTGCCTTACTTGTAAACTTTCCTAATTAGACCTTATGTTTTGTGTATAAATTCATGATAAATTCATGCTTGTATATTGTTGAAACAAACAAGAAAAGATGAGAAATAAATAAAATTCTCTCTTCCTTAAAATCTTCAAAGTTAAAGTAAATTTTTCTGATTGACCCTTAAATTTTTATTTTAGAGTGTGGATCTATAGAGTTGGGAAAACATCATCCTGCTTCCTTTTTGCCTAAAGATGATAAATCTATCAATAATCCTCTTGAACTTGTTTATTCTAATATTTGGTGTCTTGGTAGTATTAAGTCAGTTGATTAGTTTAAATATTTTATTCATTTTCTAGGTAATTATTTATAAAAAATTCTTACTTAAAAATTGTTCTCACATTCCTCGTGCAACCACTTTTTCTTTTTAATAAAATAAAAATTTAGTTTTTGTCAACTTCTTGTTCTTTGAACTAACAATACCTAGGAACTTGTTTAAAAAGAGAATTGTGCTTTTTGTGACACCCAGGGCACTTTACATCAAACTTCTTGTCCTCGCACTTCTTAGTAGAATGGTGTGACCAAACATAAGCATCGACATCTTTTTAATGTTGCATGCACCTTTCTTGCTCAAATGAAATGTTCCTAAGTATTATGGGTGAACGCAATTCTTACTGTGTTTTCTTATTAATTTCCCTCTACTATTCTTTATGGGATATTCCTTATCTTTATTTGGATTGCCCTCTATTTAGTGTTACTCTTCAAGTCCTTGGTTGTGTTTGCTTTGTTCATGTTTCTCATCTTGATCATGACAAATTATCACTTCGATCAACAGCATCATTTTCTTAAGCGTTCTCATACTAAAAGAGGGTACCACTTTTTTTATCTGGTCTCTCGTTGGTCCTTTACTTTGGCCGAAGTCAAACATTTTTAGTCTAACCCCATTATTTCAAAGATGGCCATCCTTCTAGGCTTACTTCCGGTTCTATACCCTTGCTTATACCTTTTCATCTTCTACCAACTCTCTCCTAGTCTTTTCACATAAAGCACTATAGATGTATTCCCATTTTTGCCAGCACCACTCTGCCATGCCCAATGTCATGGCCAGTTTCATATTTAACAATAATCATCCTATTGCCCTTCACAAAGCTAAACAATCTTGTAGTATCCAACCTTCGAGTGACTATCTTTCTTTTGATAATCATAGTTCCTAATTTCATAGCTTTGTAGTTTCTCTTCCTAGGAATCTATTTTTGAGATTTGTCATGAGCTGTCATAGCACTCTAAGTGGAAGATGGTTATAAAGGAGGAGATGGCTGACCTTATTCTAAAGGGACTTGGGACATCATGTCAACTCCTAATATATCTTGTTGCTTTTCGTGGGTGTTAAACTTAAGTATTGACTCCATGAGAATATTGATTGAGGCAAGCTCAGACTGGTTGCAAAAGGTTTTAGCCAAACTTGTGGCCTTAATTTGAAGCATAGTTGCAACAACATTTGTCTTTAAGGGTATGAGATAGCCTATATGTTTTTTGAACATTAAGATTGCTCATTGCAAGCATGAGATCACACTATCTCATGGGAGGTATACTTCTGATCTACTCTAGGAAATTAGTTACTGGCACAAATCACTATTGACTTAAATTTACCTTACTGCGAGGTGATTAAAGAGGCCAGGGCAAATTTTAGACAACTTGTAGAAAAGTCGATATCTTCAATTGTTATAAAGCTCAATTCAACCATTTTATTCATCATGCAATCAAATTTCTAGCCAAATTCCACTGAAAATTCATTTTAGGGACTGTTATTTAACTAAAAATAACTCTAGGGACTGTCAAGGTCATAACTTAAACATTAAAGAAAAATAAATATTAAGGACCATTTATGTAATTTTCGCAAAGTGATAATGAGATTGAGAAATTAGATAGAAGAATAATTATAACTACTGAAGGATGAATATGTATTCTCAATTAAGTCATACATTTGAAAGCACAAAAGCATAACTCATAAGTGTGTCAACTGTAAATATAAAAGGCATGTGAGGGGAGAATGTGTATGTGTAAACCAAAACAAGATATATTGGAATGATTGATTAGATATTCTCGGGTTGGTATACATGAATCTCAACAAACAACAAACTCACCAAGCCAGTTTCCATTTTTATCATATATACGTAAGCGAGGACCAAATTGCTAGCTAGAAGAATGGTGGTAAATTCCATAGGAGAAACAAAGTGAACAAGGGATCAAAATTAGTAAACTTTTTCTCAAGAATTGCGTCGTTTTGAGAATCTAGGCAAATAATTGCTACTCCACACAAGAAAATGAACTTCATTTCTTGGGGTAGGATGGTGGCAATTATCCATGAAGATAAAGCTGAACATGAAAATTTTCATGCCCCAATAGGGGCAGTTACCCTGAGAAATGGGAAATAGAAACACAGAATGAACAGTTTACTATGAACAAGAAAAGTAACTCTCTGGGCTTCATTTTCAAATTCAGATTTTTATACTTCTAAAAGAATTCAAAGTTCTGGTATATGCATTCGAGGAATATGATCAAAAAGAGAGTTGACAGATGGTCAGAAAATACAGAACTATTCGTAGTTAACTAAATGGATTCCATTTTAGTGAGAAATATTAAGAAAACTAGGATACTGTCTGAGGAACTTGAATTAGTTGCTTTCAGGATTTTGAGATGTTAAACTAGTCCTTCAATTTTTCCATTGAATATAAGCAGCATCCTAACCTTCAAACTTAATTATGAACTAAGTAGCAAGGATTTTTAATCCTTTAATTTTCTATTTCTGATAATTTCAAATGTGAAGCAATTAGGGAAAGATTGAACTAGTTCAGATGGCATGTATCTAGGGCTTCATAGACGAACTTTTCAAATACTTTTTCGCATCAGATCCAATTTACCCCATGCAGTCCTAAGAAACAACCCAAAATTGTTCGATCCTTCAATTTCGTGTTGCTTAACTGGAATTCTGTGGCCGAAATTCATTCTTGGTGGAGTTTACTCTAGTTGGATGCCTTTCCATCACATCTGATGGTAGTATGCTGTGATAACATAAGTGATAAGCATGGACATGCAGATTCTGTCATTAATGATCTGCCAAAAAATCAAAAGACTGGATTGCTTATCGCAACATTGAGGCAGGTAATGCATCCACTATCATTTTATATTTATCGGGTGACTGACTGTGGGGTTTATGTCCTGGCCATGTTTTTCAAGTTTAAGGCTTTTGAATGGAAATTGGTAGCACCCTAGCGTACCTACTGTTAGCACATTAGGAACTACTACTTTAACATTTACACTGTTCAAAATACATACGGTAGTCCTTGCAAATCATGCATTGAACAGAAGCAACTAAATGGTAACTAGGTTCCAGGACACAAAAATAGAAATTAGGATGTCATAAGAGTGCGGTTCTTTTAACATTTTTCTGAAGGAGAACCAAAGGGCATTCCTTCAGAAAATGAATGCATGTTGTTCTTGTTTAGCAAAGTCAGTAAAGCTGCTTTTGTTATTTTGGTTACTTTCTTCATTGGGATGTGTTTCATTGGTCTTGACAACAAGATGAAGCTTTCTAGTTAATTTTCTTCAGACATTTCCTCATGCATGGAAATTTCAGATGACATATACGCCACACCAAAATGGTAGACCAAAGCCCTTCATAGAATACTAAAACAACAGAACCTGGGCAAAGTCAGAAAATAATGCTGAGAAAATTGGATCCTAATTAAAAAATATAAAGAAAAGAATTTTGAATTACCTAAATATCCTATCCAGATCGTCAAAGCTTCCAATATTTGCCCAGCCATAGTCAACAAAATCGCTTTGTTCTGTACCTTCAGATGGATTTTCAAATATTTCAGAATCTTTATCAAATTGAGCTGTCTCATCTGCTGAAATATAGAAAAGATCAATACATAAAATGCATTCATCAGCGAAAGAAATAATTATTAGAGAAATAAAGTTGATGCATCACCTCTCAAGGAGCCATTTTTCAAACTGTTAGTTTCATTGTTTAATGCAGCAGTATCCATAGAATCCTGGTGAAATTTTGCAGCATTTGATGAGGATGGATCAGGGCCATCAGGCCATGAATTGAGACAAAATCCTGTCGCAGGCTCACTGATGTCATACTTGGAGCTGCTATCTAGTTTAACCCCATGTTCAGATTTGATGGTAGGTTTCTTCTGTTCAACAGAGCTAATATTTGAAGCTTGCTGATTTGTTTCCTTCTTAGTGGGATCTCCAGATAAAACTGAAGGTTTCTCCTCAATTTGATCAGGATATGGAACAATGTGATCATCACTTTCTCCAGCCTCACCCCATATGATGTTTGTTAACTGAAGTATAAGGATCGAAAGAAATTATAAGACCTGAGTTATCTAGTTTGTGAGCAAGTAATATCTTGAATGAACTCCTAAGGAGTGAGGAAGCATAGGGGCAAGGATGTCAACAAGACAACTGCATCCTGATTTCAGTAACAAGAAAGCATTATCCAAACCCATCAAACTGAAACTATAAAGAAGTCTCCAAGCATAGACTGTTGCAACAAATGATCAAATAGAATAATGTGATAAACAGGTAGATGAAGTTCAGATAATTTAAAGATACTTCTTTGGCATTGAATTACTGCAACTTGTTATTACACAAGTTGCAACAATAAACAAAATTATGAAAGAACGGCCAAAACATTAAATCACGCCATCTTACTTAAATAGAGAATCAAAGAAATCATGCCATTCATAGGATTTTATTGTGGCACCCAAGCTTTCAATCTCATACTGATAGGAACTCAATGAAAATGAGTGATTTGAAATCTATGAGTAAGAGTTACAGACCAAATTGGTACCAGTTCTGGCACTTGACCAAGCTTAGTCGTACACAAGGGGCTGTTAATAATGTTCATCTCCAAAGAGTTTGTATCATGGAATGCAACATATCAAAGAAAGTTGCTCTTACCTCCATGTAGGAAAGTCTCTTCTTTTCAGCTTTCCTTTTTCAATTTCCTATGTGTTTACAAAGAGAACAACCGTCTACCGGATATTGTGGGAACATATGGCTGAAGTAGTTAAAGATTAACAACCAAAGGAGTGGTTCCAATTTTCTAGGAGAAGAAGTGTAGATTTTAAATTTGAATTTTCCAGTTTCTAAAATTAAGGAATCTTTCTAGTTGTTATAATTGTTTTTTCTTAGTATTGAATAAGTTTTCTGGATTCAATAAGAAAAGAATTCAATTTTTTATCATTCCAACTTTCATTCTACCAGCTTTCATGGTATCAGTGCCTTAAGTTCTTAACCTCATGGCAAAACCTGACATGCTGAGGCAAGAAAACTAGCAGATTCCCCGAAGACAGAAAGATCTACCCTTAGTTCTACCATGCCGAGTGTGTTTGAAAACTTGTCCGAATCTTCCTTTCAATTAATAAGACATAACTTGAACAATAAAAATTATCTTGAGTGGGCTCAGTCTATCAAGCTCGCCATTAATGGCAGAGGGAAGCTAGGGAATGTACAGGAGAACAAAGCAACTAACAGATGCAAGCATGAGCACCTAAAGTTCTGAAAAATCCCTAGTTATCACCCAGCTCATCCTCGATGGAACCAAGGATATGTAAGCTTTACCTTTTTTGCTGACTGCCAAGGATGCACGGGACATTGTTTACGAGACGTATTCAGACATAGAAAACTCTTCCTAAATTTTTAAGTTGAAAACCAAACCATGGAAATCAAAGCAAGGAGCCATGAGGTAGTTATCTACTATAATGAGATGGTTTCCTTGTGGTAAGAGATAGATCAATGTGACAACAATGAGTAGGATTGCTCACTAACAATGTCAAAGAAATGAAGAAGTAAGAAAATGATCGCGTATACCCATTCTTGGCTGGAGTCAACTGTGAATTTGACAAGGTTAGATCTCACATCCTTGGCAAGAAACACTTGCCCTCTCTCCTTGATTCTTTCTTCGGAATTAGGAGAGAAGAAACCACGAGAAAGTCAGGCTAAATAGTCAAGATGTCAAACCCATGACTAAGGCTAAATATTCAGCCCTGATTTAAAGGATGCTAAATCCAAAGGACAAAGAAGAAAGAACCCTTCTATAGCACTACAAAAGCCATGGCACACCAAAGAAAATTGTTGCAAGATCCATGGAAAGCCACCCAAATGGAAGTAGAAAAATAGGGAGAAACAGGCATTCTGATCAACTACTTGAAGAGAACCACGAGCAGCAAGGAAATCTAGGAACATAACCTTTCATAGAAGACCAAATTGAACACCTCCATAGACTCTTTGAATCTCAAACAATTTCAAGTAAACCCTTTTGTTCTTAGCTAGAAAAATAATTTGGACTTCCCTTCTTAGTGTCTAAACCTCAAAATCATAAATTTAGGAGCAACTAATCATATGACAAGTTACTCCAACCTCTTTTCCACCTATAACCCTTGTGCAATTAATAGAAAAAACAAGATGGTAGATGGATTGCTATCCACAATTTCTAGGACTAGATCTATTGATACTCCCCTAAAATTACACTGTATAATGTTCTTCATGTACCAAAATTGTCACGCACTTTATTGTCAATTAGTAAATTGACCAATGAAATTGATTGTCAAGCTAATTTATATCCTTCTCTGTGTGAGTTTTAGGAATTTGCCTTGAGGAGGACGATTCGAAATGCTAGAGATAGCAGAGGTATCTATATTTTTTAAAATGGTTCTAATTTTGGAAAACAAGCCCTCATTAAATGTTATTAATCCAAGTTTTCACTTCTTAAAACATTTGTTCCCTAGTTCATTCAAGAAGAAAAAACCATCTAATTTTCAATATGAGACTTGTGAGTTAGCAAAGCAGCATTTCTTTTTTCCTCGGAAGTTATACTAACTTTTAAAACTATTTAAAAAATGTTAAGGACAAATGTGTGCAAGTTAAAGAAGTCTCTATATAAATTGAAATAATCACCAAGGGCAAGGTTCGAGAGCTCACTCATCTTGTGAAAGACTAAGAATATTGGTAGATTCTCACATCGGTTAAGTAAATGAGTAGTGGTCCCTATATATGGCATTAGATAATCCTCAACTCTTGCGCTGGCTTTTGAGGTGAGATGAACCTAAGGTCCATTCTTTAACGTGGCATTAGAGCGACCTATAATGTGCCACCTATTTCATATAATTCCATGCTCTAAATGTTTATTCCTAAGCATGCATGAAGTATGTTGAATTCCCACATCGATAAAGTAAATGAGTAGTAGTTTCTAATATGGCATTAAACTATTCTAACCTTTTTAACTAGCTTTTTGGGTGAGTTAAACCTAAAATCCATCATTTAACAGATACAACTAAGGAAAAAAACACCATATGATACAATATCCACAGGGTACTAACTTAATAGGAAGATAGCCATTCTCATAATACACATGGACGATATTATTCTAACAGGAGATGTTATTGGTGAAATAAAGTAATGAAAAACAAAAAATCTAAGAGGTGATGGCATCTCAATTCAAGAGATAAAGACTTAGGAATGCTAAAATACCTTTAGGAATAGACGTAGCTTGACCACAAAAAGGACTCATTGGGTCCCAAAGCAAATATGTTCTCGATCTACTCAAAGAAACAAGGATGAGTGGCTGTCACCCTGTAGAAAACCTAATCGACCCAAATAAAAAACTTAGCAAAGGATCCAGAAGATAAGTCTCAATATCAAAGGCTTGTTAGAAAACTTATTTACTTATCCTAAAATCACTTGGATATCGCATTTACTATAAGCCTTATGAGTCAATTATGCATTCTCCTAATGAAGAAGTCCTTGAAGCCATATTTCAAATTCTAAGTTATGTGAAGAACTCTAGAAAAGGCTTCTGATTCAAAAAGATTATTTAGAGGAATATTGAGGAATATACAAATGCAAACTAGGCGTGATCAGTTAAAGATAGAAGTCAATATCAAGGTATTACACATTCATATGGGGAAATATGGTAACTTGGTGGAGCCAGAAACAAAGTGTAGTAACTCATAGTGCTGAAACAAAGTACACATTGATAGCCTAGGGATTGCATGAAATGATGAGGTTAAAAATCATCAGCGGAACTAAGAAAACCTATCATGATGCCTATGAAGCTCTACTGTGAGAACAAGGCTACTAAAAGTATTATGTAGAATCCAGCTTACTGCAACTGAACAAAGCATGTTGAGATTAATAAACGGTTAATAAAGGAAAAACTTGAATCAAGAACAATATGCATGTCATTTGTTGCAACATCACTATATATAGCTAACATTCTCACAAAAAGGTTGTTCAAACCTAATATGAGACTCTTATTAGCAAGTGAGCATTATAGATCTTTGCACCAACCTAAGGGTAAGTATTAGATATGACGGGAAGATATGACTAAACAACTAAAGAATTGGCTCTGATTTTCTAGGAAAATAAGTTCAAATTTTAATTTGAATTTTCAATTCCTTATATTAAGAAATCTTCCTAAGAGTTGTAGTAATTGTTTTTTTCTCATAAATACTATATTGAGTTTTTTGAATTCAACAAGAAACGAGTTTGGTTTTTTCTATCATTCCAAATTTCATCTTCCATCTTACCCTAATTACTAGGCATGAATTGAGCAAAGGTGCAGAAAAATAGGGAAGAATATGATACTGGAGAAACTATTTCATTGCTTGACTATTTTTGCAAGATACAAGCTCCTTTTATAGCTACAAAGTAAGAGAAGTAAAAAAGGAAAATATCAAAGAGAATATTCACATGATTGCTGATTTTGTAGGAGAGGAAATCATGAGCATAAATCTCTCACTTGAAATCAAAAATACGTATCTTCTATGAAAGGAAACTACCTAATCTAGAACTAAAAATATGATTCTTAAAATCTCATGAAAACACCCCCCCTTGAAGTTGGGCTATAGATATTCATTAAGCCTAGCTTGCACTTGAGATCTTCAAATGTGTTTCTGGGAAGAGCCTTGGTTAGGATATTTGCAATTTGAGCCGATTTAGGCATATAAAATAGTTCAATCATTTCTTTCTCTATCTTTTCTTTGATGAAGAGAAAATCAATCTCCACATTCTTTGTCTTGTCATGATGTACATGATTTACCGGATTCCTTACAATGTTGATGGGGGACTGGTTATCACAATATATCTTTGTAAACCTTCTGACTCCAAACTTTAAGTCATTTAGTACTCTCTCAAGCTATATTCATTCACAAATCCCATGTGCCATAGATCTAAACTCAACTTCTACACTGCTTCCAAAAACCATTGGCTGCTTTTTACTTCACCATGTGACCAAATTCCCCTAAACATATGTACAATATCTAGAGGTTGAATGTAATTTAATGTTAGAGCGTGAAGATTTAAGGAAAAGAGAAAAATTTATTATTTCTCTTCTTTTGCTGTGTGTTTACAACAATATACAAGGTGAATTTATACTCAAAAAATAAGGCCTACCTAGAAAGATTACAAATAAGGCAATAAACATTCATAATCAAATCCTAAAGAATTAGACCCCACAAATCTACTTAATCCCTATGAATCAGCATAAAATCTACCTAATCAATTTGACAAGTCAACACACTCCCCTCAAGTAGGCACATAAATATCACGCATGCCAAACTTACAAATTAAGAAATGGAAGGTCCTGTTGCTAAGCCTTTCATAAATATATCAACTAGCTATTTGTTAAAGGCTACATGAAATATGCTCAGCACACCATTTGTTAGCTTCCCCTCAATGAAATGCCAAACAATCTCTATGTGCCTAGTTTAATCATGGTGAACTAGATTATAAGCAATACTAATTGTAGCTTTGCTGTCAAAGAATAATAATATATTACCCTTTCCTAGCAATTTTAGCTCATCTCACTCAATGTCATGGATACTTTATTTTGAAAGCAAAAGAAATTAAAATTTTTTAATTGACAACATGAGAACTTTTGATCTTAAATCAAGGAATAAAAATATAACTAGTGGTTGTATGTGAGTAAAACTGAAATTAATATTCTTTTTTTTTTTCACAAGAGATAGATATTATTTTGTTAACACCTAAGGTTAGATAGATCATTTTGGAACTTTTAGAGGATTTTGTTGGTGATCTCAATTAGTTCACAACACTTTTCACTAGTTCATCCAACAAGATTGCAATTAGAATTTTGTCTTAGATCATGGATAATATATCATAAGGGTGATTTTCGAGACCAAATTTTCCACAACAAAACATACCCCATGTGCAACCTAGTCATGCTAAGGGACTAGTTAGCCTTCCTCTTGCCATCCCCACAAGTGCCTTGGACAAGTTTTAGAGAATGTTTTGCCCATTTGCACAAAAGCATTCACGTATGCACGCCAGTATAAATCATACAAACAAGCATACATCTACTACATCAAGTAAAACCAACAACATTTACAAGTCGTGCCCAAACTTATATTTATATTATTTCCTCAATCATTACAATACAAAAAAGTCTTTGCTTGAGGCCATCACACAAACTCTCTATGATCTGCACCTACCTGTCCTATTCGAGAGTTCTTGGGTCTCCTTGGCTAAAAATAGCCTAAGTTACAAAATCGTGCAGTGGACAATTCCTCTAGTTACTAGGAGTGGTTACAGTTGACATCCCTAATGGTTAGATCAATATCCTATCATCAACCAATATGTGGCAATGCCAAGCCAACAAGCCATCACGTATGCTGAGCAATTTTTTGGGTAGCATGCTACATTGCCAGGTGTCCTAATGGTTACTTGAATGTGCTACTACTTAATCCTACACATGCTCAACCGTCTACCAATTGACCCCAGAAACCATCCCTCGTCACTTTGCCAATTGTTAGCCAATTGTGCGCCACATGTCCACTGCATGAGCCAACTTATCTGCTAGGTCAAACTGTCATGTGCATTGCACGCACCCATTATGCCAACCTTTTATGCATGCATCCGTGCCACACTGTTCTTGCCAACCCTTTGCTTCGCATACCCTACCCATCATGCTCTGTGCCAAAACTTGTTTCCATCCCTTGCATGTCTATACCCATCTTAAACTTACTCAAGCCTTCGTTGCCTATCTAAGTATTGTGCAGGTGTGTGCATTGTGCCCGTCTCACATGCACACCATCTCTCAATGCTCGATACTTGTGAATAAAACCACCCACATCATGCCATAATTTGCCCTCATCCTTAGCGCATGGCATGTACACAATCCACGCTGTGCGCATTTTCTAATCCTGTTAAGTCCAACACTTAGCACAAGTCTTGTGCCGTACCATGCGAGCATTTATCACACACCATCATGACTATCCTTTCATGTTGGCTGCATCTAACATTTTAGAAACTTACAAACCACCCCCACTTGAAAAGTTCGACAAAGATGTCGAATCAAGGGAGACATGCATTCTCAAACTCAAGGAACTCCATGCCAACATGAGTCTAAACTTAACAACTTGTCCCAGACTCTTCACCCAACCAATTCCCACAAACACTTAAGTATTTTGCCTAGCTTAAACTTCACTGAACCCATAGCTCCCAACTTCACTACAATGATGAAGTAAACCAAACCCTTCATTGTTTCGCTTGGCAAATGTCGATCTCACACCCGATCATGCGGTAACACACATCACTTTAGCATGCATTAGTGCGGTGTCCACTAAATTACGTCCAACTTCTTTCCAAACCAGCCATACAATATATTAATCCTGCGCACTCAAACTAAAAGTCCACACTGCTTAAAAGACTCCCATTGCCTTAGCTATTCAATATTCAGAAATCATTGCCAATGACCGCTATACTTAGATGTTTTAACCTCAACCCCTCTCTTTTAATGAATTTAAAAATGTTGCACCAATTAACATTATTTAAACTTCGCCACTTTCAAACTTCAATTTCATCAAAATCCCTCAAACTTCAAATGATTTTTCACATTAGACCAGTTCCATTCCAACCCAAATACCATATGACTCCAGCAAGCCAACAAATTTTAGCAACAAAACGCATGAGACTAGCTAATTCCATACTACCTAAAATGCTTCCATCCACAAAGATAATGAACTTGCCAAACACATTAAGGCCCGCACGTTGTCACACTATCAGTTTTGCCTTCAATGTATTTTCCCGCAATTTCCTTCCTAACATTAAGGTTTTAATAGCCCGCTCAGCTTCCCAATGACGAGTACCTATTTACCACACAACTAGGCAACCTATTTAGCAAATATTGGTATCCTTAGAAGAGTTAAGAACACATTATCAGGAATCCACAAATTCCCTCTAAATTTTGAAGCCTTCAAGTGGTATAAATCCTTTCCCACAATCTACCCATACAAAGGACCAACACAGTGGCCTATCCTTAACTAGCTCCTATTATTCAAAATCTTCACAAGACTTGAACACACTTGAATCCAACCCACACTTAGATTTTGCACAATATCGCCCATACAATCGAACCCTCATTTAACCGGTACCTTCTCAACCTGCACCTTGGAATGCTGCCACCCTCGACATCCCTCTATGATCATTTTTATGTTGAAGCACATGCATAATATCCAAACTACCATACATGATTCGGAACGTCTTCAACCCACCATGAATTTTTTTCCATGTTTTGACATCCACTGCCATCACATATTCAATTTCAAAAACCCGCAAAACTTAGATTGTGAAGCCTATTACAGTCTGAAAAACACACCACCTCAGGCCATTTCCTAACGCTTCCTTAGCACACAACCAACATCTTCTTACATCTTTCCCTCTCCTGCATCAATATGCACCTTTTGTGATCATTGAGTCAAATCGCCCTTTAATCTATGGATAACTAACAATGCCACCACACTTCGCACTATCGGCGCCTGCAACGCAACTCAAATTCTAATTAAAGATAGTGTATGCCAACACATTGACAAGTTCAGCATATTTTACCCATCCAAGCTATCCTAAAACCAATGCCACAACACTGCCCACTCGACACTCAATCATGCATTCGTAAGCACTTATCTAGATCCACGTCTGACCACTCGTAAGATCTTCAAAATCACAAAAACCATTCACACAACATATTTTCTCTCTGGTTACTGACTCCCATTAGTTCTTGATTTTCTCCTTAAACTTTTCAATTGGTGGAAGATTTTCACACAGCATCTAGACCACCACACATCAAGTCTCCGCTGCAACATCTCATTTATTAGTTTAGCCCATCCCTAATCGAGCTCTAATATTAGTCTATCCTACCAAAAGGCTAGTCAACCTTCCTCCTGACACCCCTACAAGTGCTTTGCACAAGTTTGAGAGAATGTTCTACCCATTTACACAATCATTCACACATGTACACCAACATAAATCACACAAACAAGCATACGGTCTAATGCATCAAGTAAAGGCAACAATGTTTATAGGCCGCACATAGTTGTGAGGTCTCTTTGGCTTAAAATAGCATAATCAGCTACAAAACCGTGCAATGGACAACTTCCCACCTACTCAAAATAGGTACCATTAACATCCCCAATAGTTAGGATCGATATCCTATCATTAGCTAATACATGGCAACGCTAAGCTAACAAGCTGCCATGTATTTTGAGTAGTTTTCTGGATTGCATACTGCAATATAAATGTCCCAGGAATTACTTTAATGTGTCAAACTCAACTGCTAACTACCCTACACATGCTCAACTATCTACTAACTGCACACAAAAATCATCCCTTATTAACCCATGTCGTTCTGTCAACATGTACACCAGCCTATCCACCAGGCCAAACCATCATGTGCACTACACATTCCTATCATGTTGGCCTCTTGCTACACACCTATGTCACATCATGCGCCACTCCTTTGCCATAAGCTCACATTTCCCCACACATTGCATGACAAATCCTGTTTCCAACCCATGCGCATTTATCTCAAGTTCCTGTGAACACACCCATCTGAGTCTCACGCAAGCTTGTGAATTGCATGTCTGAATGTTGCACAAGCGTACTCATTGTGCCTGTCTCATGCGTACACCATTTATCTATTGCCAAATGCTTATGCGTAATGTCGCCAACATCATGCCACATCTGCTCACATCCTTAGCATATGACATGTAGCATGATTCAAGCTGCACCCATCATCTAATCTTATTAAGTGTCCAACACTTAACAAAAGTCTTATGCAACACCATGCCGACACTTGTTGCACAATGTCATACCCATTTGCATGCCAATTGTATCTAACATTTTAGGGGCTTACAAATATCCATAAGTAACATGCCCTTTCAAGGCTATAATAATGCCTTTGTTTGAGAGCTAAACAACTAAAATCATTTTAGATACTATGGACTATATATATTTTTAATCGTGTGTCTCAATTGCAATGCCCATTCATTGATAATTGATATTTTCCCTTGTGCTCTTGAATTATTTGAAACTTATGCTTTGTCCAATTGGAGGGCATTAGGAGTTGTTTATTGAACATGTAGCTCACTCTTGTTAATATCTCTTTTTTATCATATTTTATTAGTTCTTTTCTAAGCTAGGTAAGTTAATATGGTAACTTATTCGAGACTAGAGCAGATTTACTTTATTAAGAGGTTTCTTTTTTCTTCTTAACTACCAATTTTTGGGCTTTTAAGACTAGTTACTATTTAGTTGCTTATGAAAATCTATTATGAGGTTATTTATGTTATTTAGGGCTTCTGGCGGTTCTATATCTTGAACAACATATTTAAGAGCTTGGACTTGAATGTGAGGTTGTGTTTGGACAAAAGTATTTGAACTTGACAAAAGAATTTTAGAGAAGGATTTTAAATGACTCCACATAAGGTGGATTTCAAATCCACAACAATAATTTGAAATACATAGTAATGGAAAATTATCAAACAAGTTCAATGAATTTATAATTGTGGATGTAAAATCTTTAGCTCCAAGCCCATCAATCCAAACATAATCTTGGAGTATTATGCACTATGGCAAACCATTGTACATTTCTTTTGATTTTAAGCTTTAAGGGTTAACTTACTAACATGTGCTTGCATATGTACCAACAATGAGTGTAGGGTCTCTTGCTATAACTAAACAGAATCAATTACGCTAAAAAGAGATGTGATTGAGAGAAGCCAATGGGCAATGGAGAGCATAGTTCTATCCTTTTTGCCAAGAGCATATCAGTTTGCTTAAGTTCAGTAATTCAAACTCATGATACACTTTCCAACCAAACTAAAAATTTTAATAGCTAAGTGTATCTTAACCATGTTTTGACACTACAACAAAAGAATCTCATACATGCCAAGTGCTGAACTCAATCTCAAGACTTCCATATTTTTTTCCTTGAAGCTCTGCATGTAAAAGATTTCCTTAATTGTTAAGTTCAAGCTAAAATTGATCATAGAAAAGTTTGAATATGCCTTTTAATGCCTATACCAAATAAAAACATATTAAAAGAAAATCATTTTTCTAGGTTGCATTATGGGAGTGGGGTGATCCACATGGATCTAAAGAAAGAGTAGGCCTTTCAAGAGTAGCAACTACCAAGTATGAAAGGAATAGGATGCCATAGCAAGGAGAATTAGCAGCAAGAGGATGTATAGAATGTTTAATATCTACTATCAGAGAATGGCATAAGTTCGTACCCCACTTAGGACCTTGAAGTTGTTGTAGCAACTACTTGAAGTCACGGATAGTTGTTAAGCTCACACAAAGTATTCATAGACATATAACTTGCTTCCTACAATTCATCCTTTCTCAAGCCGATGCTTCTCAAATTCACCATGCACGTATGGGGTCTTTGCGAGTTTCATTGTTGAATTGATCATAAAATTAGATCCCAACAATAGCTACTACCTAATGGTGTCTTTGTGAAAGTGAAAGCCAATCCACAATGGTAAAAGTACAATTGGTTCCAGCGATTTAAACAAAAACCATTAATTTTTCTTTCTTTTGTTGCTTCACTAATTTACTTGGTTAACACAAGTCCAATATAATCTTCACCAATCACTTCACTAGGTGAGAGAGTAGCTTCACTAATCTTTTCAATTTCTAGTGTTGTAACTTAGTTTATTTTTCCAAGCATATGAAGTAGAGGACTTAGTTCTATTTCTCTAAACATATTATGGGGAGGCACAAGTTCTGAAGCTAGTTCCCATACTACATTAATGGAATCTGTCCTAGCTCCAACCTTTGTGAATGAGACATTGTGATAATTACCAAAAAATCCCCCAAGCTACCAAAAAACACAAAATTTTCAAAATAACAAATATCCCGTAAATATTTGCTTCTGGCTTACACAATTCATGAGCTGTTAGTCACCATCACGCACAAAAAGAAATTTGGAAACCCATTTTTACCCTTAGTTCACCATTTAAGCAAATGTGTTAAGATAAATGTGACTTATTTGTAATATTTAAAATTTTATGGGAACGTAATTTTTATAATTTTTTATGTTCTCAAGATTAAACCAAAAACTAAGGATTTTAAAATACCTGTCCTATAATTTCTTACCTTTACAAAATTTCAAACAAAATCCTCAAAATAAAACATACAAACAATAAAATCATTACACTAGATATACTAACTAAAATTGAAATTACTTAACATAACAAATATAAACAATAAAATGATTACACCAAATATACAAACTTACTGCAATTGAAATTACTTAGATGAATTTAAGTAAGTTTTTAAATCTTCATAGCATCATAAACTTAGATAAATATTTAAATATTAATAAAATTTCAAGGTTTTGAATATTTTCTACAAATTCAAACTTAAACCAAAAAATAAAAAAACAATCACATAATGCAATTTTAATATTTTTAAATTACATAACCTTCAAAAAATTAAAGAAAGAAAACATATAATTTAACTAATTTATTTGATTTTATTTCTTAAATAACAAATAAAGTAATTTAAAAATTCAAAAAGAAAAAAGCATTTCATCTTCATTACCAACCCCACTTGCCCACAGATCATCCTCTCACCGCTACTACTAGCTTTCCATTGCATCATCAACCCCATTGTCCAATACACCACCTCGCTTGCCCCAAACTCACCTATGGTGCAATCCCCAAGTCCCACCACCACTAAATCCCCTAAGCTTACCCCAATCACCACCCATCTTAGCCTTAGATCCACCATGGTTGTCACCCCAACTTCTCAAGGGCACCTCTGTCTTAGAAACAAGGATTTATTTTAAGCTCTGGAGGTAGTTGTCTTAAAAAATGAAGTATCTTTTACACCAAAATTGCAATCTAAAAGATTACAACAAGTCAGGCAAAGCCACCCTTGCATTTACCCTTCACATCCTGCCATTCCTCTGTTCTCAAAATTCCCAAAAAAAGAGAATTAAAAAAATTTGATCTTATTTAATTTTCTGTATTATCCAAAAGCCTATTTCAAAAACCTCAGGTTGTTCTGCTACCACAAGTACATGCACTTAGATTTATAAGCATGTTTAGAGAAAAGAAGTGAATTTTATGGAAGACGGAATATATTGATATCCCCACAAAAGGGAACCGGAGAATCAAATAAGGGATTCTAGAATTTTCTTTTCTTCTAAGAGTTCTAGCAAACTACAAATTTATCAATTTCTTTTCATTTTTCTTTTCTTCCCCCCACCTCATTACAGCGGTGCCAGGCGATGATGAGGCAATTCTTTCCAATTAGGGACGGTCCAAGATTAGTGGTGCCAAGTGAAGGTGGTGTTCAGAAAGGTAGGGGTTGTTAGGGTTGGTTTTAGATTTATATTAAAAAAGAGCAAAATAATCTATTCATTGTATTGTTCTTAGTTTCTATTATTTAAAATGACAAGGGAAGACAGTATTTGTCATTTTTTGTCAAATTTAACGAATGTCTATTTAGTCAAAAAGGGGTATTTATAGTCTCAAAAGGTAGGCGTTTTTTGCAAATTGGTCAAATCTCAAGGGGTTTTCGGTAATTAACCATAGTAACACTTTGAATGAGATGGAATTCTCTTTTATTTCACATTGCACCTTGATAAGTAATTCTACATTATTTCCCTTGAACGTTTAAGTGTGATGCAAGACGAAGTATTTGGGGAAAGAAGTTGAAAGCAACAAGCTATCTACCTCATGCGTACATAGATATGTCATTCGATACTCACATATATGGTGCAGTAGAGATACATTAGAACTAGAGCCATCAAACAAAGATGTGAAAATAAAGATGCACATTCCAAATTGAGAACTAATACAAGAAGAACACATTTGTGGACAAGTTTAGTGATTTTTAGAGCGATAACTTTAAGTTTTCAGTTCTTGTTTAGTTATTGTCTAATACTCAACCCCACAGATGCTATCCCATTAAATATTCAAATCCATCCAATTGCATCTGATGGAAAATGTATTAGATAGATATCTAAAATGTATCAAATGCAAGTGTAGATGAACGTTTCTAGGGTATCTCATCAAACCATCATGTCAACCAAAAACAAATCAATGAACTTCAGGGGTATTTCTCTTATCTTCACAGATTATTTTTCTAGGAGATTTTGGCTATCCAAAAACCTCCTTTAACATACCTTCTTCAACATATTTCTAGAAGAGCTTCTCAGGAGGTCTTAGTAAGGTTTTTAGTTGATCTATTCTACCTACGAGAGATCCAAGGACCCCACATCTTTCTTCTTCAATTTATTATTTTATCGTGATGAATATTATTGCTAGAAAGCCTTCAACCATAAAAAAGGCCTATACAGTTCTCAATTCTTTAGCAAGAGTCTAATATCACATCTCAACCCACAAATTTGTTTTGGCCATCACATAAAAGTTCCATTCACTACCCAAATGATATAAATAGCTATTAACCTCTAAAGTAGACTACTCTTGGAACTATAAAAAAACTCTCCAACATATGAAGTATTATTGATTCAATTGATCCGTAGAACTACTCATAGCAGACCCTGAGCTCCTACTTTGAAGATTATAACCCTACTTCACAAAAATTGAATTCAAGAAAATGCAATCATTAAGAATGTATTGGAAATTATACTCCACAGCATCAACACAAGGCAGCAATAGCATACAACATATATGCTCAATCCTGTTACCAAGAGAATTAATTGAAAGAAAAGAAGGTAGGTAAAAGAATACTTTAATCACTCTTCACTCTACTCCTTTTACAATTTATAACAAATCCATCACTCGCTTTGTTTCAAAAAATGATATCTGAAGTTCTAATTTTGTTTGTCTACTTCAACTTATCTAACCATGTTGTCATGTCCTCTTTCAATTTCTGTATGATACACGCTAACATGAATTAGTAGAGGAAAGGTAGCTGTAGAAGGAAGAAAAGCAACATACAAGTCTAAGAGGAATAAACGTAGAAAGGCAAATGGAAAATAAAGTAGCAACTTCATTAGTGGAAATGCAAGTCTAAATGTAGGGCAAAAAGGTGTAAAGCAGCAAAAAAAATAATCTAGCAACTCTTTAAGTGAAATAGCATTTTTCTCACCTCAGTTAATAACAGACTTTAGGGTTAAGCAAGGAACTAATATGTTAAGTTACTTTAGCAAATTGGTTTGGGTTAGTTTGAGCATTGAATGTGTCGAAAAAAATTTAACCAATTAAATTATTTCTTCTGTTATATAAATGATGAGCTGTGTGAGGGAAATTCCATCATGCTATTCCTGAGTAAAATTTCAATTCCTTCAAAATTCTCTCCAACTTCAATGATCAAGTTGCAACTTAAGGAAGAATCACCAAGATTGAATTCATTTTCTTCAATCTTGTGGTCTTTTCTATGAGTTTTCTACCATTTTTATGTTAAGTCTGGTACCTGTTTTGTATTAGGGCCTTGATCTCTGTCACTATATTCACTTAGAAATGGCGGAAGGTACAAGCAAGGTGGAAATAAGATAGGATGTTGAAGGACTCAAAGAGAGGATGAGGCTCATTTCTGAAGTAGCAAAAAAATCTATTAAGGTGCCATAGATGATGATTGCTGCACTGGCTAATAATTATCAGCAAAATTAGAGGCCAAGGGAAGCACCAATTCATTCTGGTGAAGGAAGTATTAAATCACCACTTCAAAGGAATCAAGCTGCAGTGCTGCAATCAATGGAACATATCAACTCCCTACCAAATGCTCTCAAATTCATTGTGGATGATCTCAAGAGTTAGGTATGCAGGTATGAGCAATTCCTTGAGATGGGTCAGAGTCCATCTAAAGCTAAGGTGAAATTGGCTACTGTACATTTAGAATGAAGGGCATTACAGTGCTACCAAATGTGCATAAAGTCGAAGCTCAATAGAGAAGCCCCAAGCTGTGAGAAATATGTAGGCTCTGAGTGAGAAGTTTAGCTCCTCTTGTATGATGATCCAAAGTTATTTGGACAGATTTGATGAACTAATGAAATGAGGAACTTATCAAGCCATATGCTATTAGTAGTTCTTGGGTGGATCAAGCAGTGAGATCTCAGTCCTTGTGCAAATGTTTAAGCTTAGAACAATTCATTAAGCTATAAGTTTTGCAAAGTTGAAAGAATACGTGAACTGACTTTAAGCCAAGCCAGTCATCACATAAGGCTTCAACTGTGTCCCAAGGCCATAGGGACAACCTACAAACTCACACCTCCACTCCTAATCAGCATCAAAACCAACTCTTCCACTATAACAAAACATTGCCACAGAAACCAAATAATTAGCCTCTAATCAAATCCAAAACGCTAATCCCTTGAGAAATGGATGATACGAGGTCCAAGGGCATAGGTTTTAATGTGATGAGAAATGTATCCCACAACATCAATATAATAGGAAAAGATAGTTACATATCATGGAGGTAGCAAAAAAAATACAAGAAACTTAGAATGAAGAATTAGAAAGGAAAAATAAAGCTACTGCAGAAGAAGATGACACGAATACTGAGATGCTATGTCTGGGGAATATAATTTTAACACTATACAGATCATAGGAATAGCAAGGATAAAGTGATAAACATCCTCATTGACACTAGAAGCAGCTACAGCATTTCCAGTAGCGATAGCTAATAGCAATCATATGTACAGTTCATATACCTACAAAAACTTCACATGGAAGACGCACGGAAGGGGATGTGATATAATGTAAGGAATAAAATGTCTGATAACTCTAGGAGACATCAAATGGAACTTTAAGGAACTTAAAATGGAGCTTATCATGGATTGAAGAAAAGTTTCACTAGAAGGAGAACAAGTAGCAGCAATCAAGGAGGTGGGCAACAAACAAACAAAGAAGATCCTGCAGAAACTTGGGCAACTAGCGGTGTTGCATGCAGGCATACTACAAAAGAAGAGCACAGTACATGCCACAATACTATCATTGGAGCAGAATGTAAGTGTTAACAAGTCTAAGTTGGCTTAATATAAGAGTTTCTAAGTTGCTTGAAGCGCCAAAATCCTTACCAACCAAAAGAGACAAAGCTCACAGCATTCCACTCAAAGTTGGAACAAAAGTTGTTAACATAAAGCCATATTATATCTTGCTATACAGAAAAATGAAATAGAAGAGATGCTAAAAGCTAGGGTCACTATAGACATCACTAGCCTATGTTCCTCTCTAGTTTTCTTAGTTAAAAAGGAGGATGGAAATTGGAGAATATGTAATGACTACTCGGAGTTCAACAGAAAGACCATCAAAGATAAATTCCCTATACCTATTATTGAGAAATTATTAGATTTACTATAGGGTGAAAGCATAATTTCCAAGTTAGATTTTGAGGTCCGGTTGCCACCAAATTAGGATGAAAGAGAACACATTCAAGATTGCATTCAAAACTAACCAATCACTTTGCATTCCTGATGATGTGATTTAGGCTCACCAATGCACTCTCTTCATTTGAAGAATTGACAAGTTAAATATCCCAGCCGTATCTAAGGAAGTTTGTTGTGGCTTTCTTTGATGATATTGATATATAACAAGAATTAGGCTGATCATTCAATCATCTCAGGGAGGGTCATGAAGTTTCAAGAAGAATCAAGCTATTTGTGAAGGAAGGCAAAAGTTAGTTTGCCAACAGTTGTGAGGAGCACTGGGCCATGTAATCTCTGGACTTTAGAGAAAGAGTAGCAAAAGACCCTCACAAGCGCCAGACTGCAAAAGAATGGCATCGATCCCTTCTCCCAAAGAACTAAGGTTACTTGGGAATTATAGATTCTTATAGAATGTTCATCACAAACTATAGCAACATAGCTAGGCCACTTATTGATCTATTTAAAAAGGGTGGATTCAAATGGACACAAGCAACTTCAACTGCATTTAATCAATTCAAAGAGGCCATGTGGAGAGCACCAGTGCCAGCTCCACCAGATTTTAAACATACGCATCAGAGCATGGATAAAGAGCAGTGCTAATGCAATAAGGCACGCCAATGGCCTTCATGTGTCAGGCTATAATAGCAGGAACTTAGCTCTCTTAACATATGATAAAGAAATGTTGGCTATTGTGACTGCAATTCAAAAGTGGAGGCCACACCTCAATGATAAGCATTTTATAATCAAAATTGACCTAGTCAACATCAAACTTGTTGGAATATTTCACTCTGTTTCTTAAGAAATGGATAATTATCTATGCCTAACCACCCATTTAGGCACAGGTGGCTTTCGAGAATCAAGGGGGCTCTTGGAGCAAAATATCTCAACTCCTAACAAGTAGAGATGGTTTATAGGGTGTGACTAAACAAATACCTACAAAAAAGGAAGAAAAAATAACAACTAATGCTCAATCCAAAAGAGAAAGCACAAGGGAAGGAGAAGGAATCTCCATACACCTCCTTGCTGGATAAAATTAAGAAAGAATTACCAAATGACATAAGGATCCAAAAGATTATCTAGAAGTTGGAAAGAAATTCAGATTAAAAACCCGATTATGCACAAACAAGGCATTATCACCAGGAAGGGAAAAGTAGTGATGTTAAGCATAAACAGTTACAACTATATCACAATGGTCCTTTAAGGGAAATTATCAAATAGAAGACACACTACACAGGCTTAAACAAGCATTATACTAGAAAAGATGAAGTAGGATTTATGAGAGAGTGCATGATATGTCAAAGAAACAGGAGTGAAATTAGCAATCCATGACTATTGCAACCATTGCTTATTCCAGGAAAGATCTGGGAGGAAATTCCCATGGATCTCATTGAGGAGCTCCCACAATCTACTCAACTAGTATGCCCACCTTGTTACACAAAAATTCATTCAACCATCCCCATAGCACAATTATTTCTAGACCACATTTCTAAATTACATAGGATGCTATGTTCACGAGCAAAGTATGGTAGGAGTTCTTCAGATTAGATGGAGTTAAACTACACACCTCTTAGCTTATCACCACAATCAGATAAGCAAAATGAAGTTATCAATAGACGCCTTGAAGGGTACTTAGGTGTATATGTGGAGAAAAGCCTAAAAGTGTAGGCTCTTTAGTTACCATTAACAAAATGCTGGTGCAACACCACTTTCCAATCCTTTACTACATTAAGCTCTAGTGAAAATCTAACATGGACGAACACCACCTTTTACATGTTCCCTTTCTAACATATAACTCTCAAATGGAAATAGTGGATAGGAGCTTACAGCATAGAGAAGCAACTCTTAGGTTGATCAAACAACATTTCCAAACATGCAAATAGAATGAAAATGCAAGCTGATAAAAGAAGCAGGAAACTAGATGATGATTGGGTGTCTTTAAGCCAACATTCCCTAAAACCTCATGTAGCTCCAAGGTATTTTCGGCCTTTCCAATTCTTACAAAAAGTGGGAGATGTAGCCTACAAATTAGACTTGCTAGAAGAAACTAAGATTCATCCCAACTTCCATATCTCACAACTCTAGGAAGAGAATTAGCTTGGGAAATTGTACACTCCAACTAATAGTTACACTCACTGCACATGGGCATGTTATACTAGACCCTAAATGCATTCTTGATTGCAGGTTGTTTAAAAGAAACGACAGGCCAGCAGCACAAGCATTGGTCAAATGGTTTAATGCGCCCATCTAAGACAGCACATACAAAGTTTCAATTCTTGAGGACAAAGAACGGTTTTAAGGGGGATGCAATTGATACATGCTAAAATGATGAAGTAAAAGAGGAAAGCCAGCTGAAAGTATGGAAGAAATGCAACATGAAAGTCCAAGAGGAAGAAATATAAGCAAGCAAGGGAAAAATAAATTTGCAACTTCAATAGTGGAAATGCAACTTTAGGATTAGGAAAGAGAAGGCACAGAACAATAAAGAGAAATAATCTAGAAACTCTGCACTTGAAATGGCTTTTTTTATTTGGTCAATTAATAACAGACTTTAGGGTTAAGCATCACAATTAATGCCTTAGTTAGTTCCATCAGCAAATTGGTTAAGGTTAATTTGAGCACTTAACATATTGTTGAAACAAATTAACCAAATTTAGATTCCTCCTTCTGTATATATGACGAGCTGTACAATGGAAATGGCACCACATTTTTCCTAAGCAAAAATTTCGGTTTCTTCTCTTCAAACTCCCTGTCATTCTCTCTTCAATTTTCTACTTATTTTCTTCAGCCTTCTGGGCTTTTTCTGTGAGCTTTCTATCATTTTTCTGTTAAGTATTTTACGACTATACTTTATGAGATAATAAGTCATATGCTACTTTTTATTACTCAGTTGCAAACTTTTTCAAGAAAAATAAATAAAATGATGCAGAAGTTCCCTGCCCTTCTATAACATGCAATAAACGCATAATCCTGACAACATGAGCACTTAATTCTGCTGACCCTTTCGCTGACAAACAAATTAAAAAACAGCACAACAGTAGGGATAACATGAAATTTTTTGTTTCATCAACTTCACTTTGTTACAAGAACTCAACTTCAGGACATGGGAATCAAAAATAACCCCAACAGTCTCCTTAATTTTTGCCAAAGGCAAGAAACAGAACATGGGACCAAGATTATACTCCGTCTCTTCTTTTCTCACGATGAAAAAATATAAAATTTCAAAAAAATAAAAGAACAGAGAAGAAAAACAACACACCTCCTCGTCGTTCCAATCAAACATAGCTAGAAAACCAAGAAAAAACCGGAGCTCCAAATCCAAGAAAACGCAAATTCACCAGATACTTCTTCAAATGTAGCCGACACATGGCCAACTACTTTCCCCTCAGGCTTTCTCCAAAAACACGGCGTTAAACCAGAAAAACGAAAGCATTAATCAAGAGAACTAAGAAAGTGCCAAAAATTGTACTGCTCCAAGCGGTATAAGATAAGAATTGTTTCTCTTGCTCGAAACAGAGGAGACAGCGAAAAACAAGAACGGAGGCTTCCAGAGGGAGAGGGACGTCACAGAGAGGAAGTGGAGTAGAGCGAGAGGGCATTTGAGTGGATGTGCAAGCGGGGAGACTGTGGGGCCCACTCCCACGTGAAGGGCTCTATTTAGAGGGCTGAAATTCAAACTCGTGTGACACAGCGTATCTAAAGTTGTGGCTAAGAAGTGTCGGATCTATTTCTGCCCTGTCATTGGTTAGGACGGATTTGAAGGTTGAGATTACATAAATGTCCCTCTGTGAGCCTATTGGTTTAAATTAGGCATTACCTTTTTTTTTTTTTTTTTAATTAGACATTACCTGTGGAAATGAGATATATTTCACAAAATAGGGCTAATTTCAAATTAGCATCCTTTGCTTTATGAAATAAGCATTTTATCCTGTCGTAAAAAATAAATATACAAAATATCTTTATATATTTCAAAAAATTATGCACATCAATTTTTCTTTCTCATTTGTTGTCCATTTAATATAATTTTAATATAAAAAGACTAATTTATCTTTAATTATTTAATATATTTTCAATTCAATTTAAATAACCTTTTATTATCATTTATTTTCTTTTCTTTTTATTTCTCATTTCTCTCTTCTTCCATTATTTCGTTTATTTCTCATCTTATACATATATATATATATATATATATATATTTATTATTACTTCTCATTTCTCATTATTTCATAAATTCTCATTTCATACATATACAAATTTATTTATAAAATTAAAATCACTTTTATATTCATCTTATCAATTATATTCATCTTTCTTTCTATTAATTCATTCCAAAGTAAATAAATTTTAAATTTTATAAAAATATATAAGATATTTTTTATTTATACTTAAATACATATGTAGTATATATACATATATATAAATTTATCTATAAAATTTAAATAACTTTTATTTATATATTTTTTCTTTCTAATTATTCATTTCAAATTAAATATTATATATATTTATATACATATATATTTTTGTTGATAAATTATTTATATATTAGTATATATGATGTTATTATCATATAAATATAATAATGTATAAGGAAAAATTGCACTTTTAGTCCCATTGAATAGGGAGTTTTGCACTTTTGGTCCCAAACTTACACTTATAGGACCAAAACATTCAATTTTTTGCATTTTTGGGACACACCCTAACATTCATTAATTTTTTTTATAAAAACCATTAAATAAAAAATAATTTATTACCTTACAACCTAAATTTTTTATATATTTATGGAACACCCCACAAAATTCTTTATAAAAAATATACTTGAAATATTATGTATAAATATATATTATATACATATAAATACATATATACATACAACCCCACCCCCACCGCCATGCAGCCAACAACGACCAGTGGCTTGCCTGGCTGTGGCTGATTGCTGGCAAGACAATGGTTAGATATGGCTGTGAGTCGCTGCCAAATCTAGCTAGCTTTAGCCCTTGCCCGAATGGGATGCTACCAGCAGTCAGTGGCCACCTAAGAGAGAGGCTAGGGGTAGCCTTGGGGGCTGGCTGGAGAAGATTTAGGCATGATAAAAAAAATTTCAATTTTGGGTTCCCCGCAGGGATCTCATAATTCAGGGACCCAAACTTGGGAAATTTCTCTCCGCAAAGATAAGGATGGGGATGAAACTTTCCTCAAAACTAATTCAAGGACGAGTATGGGGACGGAGACAGAGATCATACTACCTGCCCCATGAAGTCCTCGCCTCATCATATTAATTAAAATATATATTATATTACATATATACTATTATACGTACATTATATTTTAAATTATATATATTTCATATAAAATATATATATTATATTACATATATACTATTATATGTATATATTATATTTTATATTATATATATTTCATATATACTATTTTTTAATACTTTTTTAGTAATTTCATATAATTTATAAGAATTTATTAATTATAAAATATAAATTAATAAAATATATATTATATTACATATATTGTTATACATATTATATTTTATATTATATATTTCATATATACTATTTTATATATATACATTTTTAGTAATTTCATATGATTTATAAGAATTTATTAATTATAAAATATAAATTAATAAAATATATTAATAGAGGCCTAGTTATTTTTTATTTTTTAGTCATTTTATGCACACAAAAAAATATTTTAGAGATCCTTGTGGATCCCTGCAGGGATTTAGGAAACGAGGACAGGGACTAGGGAGTAGCTCCCCACCCCATTCCTCGTAGGTGCCATCCCTAATAAGGTTGGTTGGGGTAGAAGGATGTGGGCTGGCCATTGGTGAAGAAAGGGATGATGGAAAGGTGTTGAGGCTTAAAATTAGGGAGAGGGTGGTCATTGGCTTAGTTAGGGACAAGTGCCAGTTGAAGGCCATGGTCGGCCGCGGCATTTGCAGGCTAGTAGGGGGGAAGGGTGGGCAAGGGCGGAGGGTTGCTGAGGTAGGAGAAGGGTGGGGCAAAGAAGAAAATAGTTTTTCTTTGAAAAAAAATTACTTATTTATTTTATTATTAATTAATTAACTTAATCAGACTAGTTTAACTATATTTACCATTTTTATATATTATCAATTATATAATTTAAAAAATTTATATTATCCAAATGATTAATTCTTTTTTCGTTTTATTTATTTAAAATTACTAATTATATTGTTTGTTTTGCTTACTTAAAAATTATTCAAATGTATTATTGAGATGATATTTTTAGATTTTATTTTTGTTTGCAAATTTTATTTTCTTAATCTATAAATTTAACTAGAGATACAATCAAGTCGAGTCAAATTGAGTTTGGGCAAAACTTTTGAGTTCAAACTCAAAAAAATATATATATAAATATTAGGCTCAAACTCAAAGAGCCTAAAATTTTAAGCTCAAGCTCTACTCAACAAAATTTGAGGTCAACTTGATAAGGGTTGTATTAACAAATGAATTGTAAAAAACTTCAGGCTCGAACTTGAACAAAAAATAAAAAAAAAATAGTAATATAATATATACTTATTAATAAAATAAAATTAATATTTGATTATATACTAGCTCGTAACCTTCAAACCTAGAAACAGATGACTTAAGATTGGCTTGAATTAGAGCTTGAGCTTGAATTGTTTCAGACTCGAGTTGAGCTAGCTCAAACTTAACTCGTGAGGCTTGCAGGCTGGCTTGACTTGACTCGTTTGTTTTACTTATTTAAAAATTATTTAAATTAATTGGGATTATATTTGATTAATTCTTTACTCATTTTATTTATTTAAAATTACTAATTATATTGCTTGTTTTACTTATTTAAAAACTATTTAAATTATATTATTGGGATTATATTTTTAGATTTTATTTTTATTCAATATTGGGGAAATTTTGTGAATAATAAAATATATTTGAATTTATTATGATTAATTTGGATAATGTTAAAATTACTCTATGAAAAATATTACAAATAGTTTAAGGGTATTGTTGTCTAAAAAATAATTGAAATAATTTTTCAGGGTATTTTTTAATTTTCATATAAATTTTTGGATGATGCCAATAAATTTGTTAATTATGCTAATGTATTTTTCAAAAATATTAGACTAAACAAAATATTTAGGGGCTCATTGTAATTTTTTTAAATTTATTGTAAATAAATCAATTTTGGGGGGGATTTTATGTAATTAATCCAAATAAAAAGGGACCATAGCAAAAAATTTTCAAACAAACCGTCAAAAAAATAATAGAAAATTTGATGGTGTCCCAAAAATGCAAAAAAATTGAGAGTTTTGGTCCTATAGGTGCAACCTTGGGACCAAAAGTGCAAAACTTCCTATTTAATGGGACCAAAAGTGCAATTTTTCCTATATGTAGTTATTTAATAACGTCATCTTTATATAAATTTATCTATAAAATTTAAATAACTTTTATTTATATCTTTTTTCTTTCTAATTATTTATTTCAAATTAAATATTTTATATATTTTTATAATATAGTTATATTTATATATTTATTATCATATATATATGATAATATATATAAAAATATATACATTATAATACGTATATGATATAATAGATAATAATTAATATATATGTGTGTGTGATAATAAATGTATATAATTATTTAATAACATATATAATACAAAACCCTATTCCCACCCTCCCCAAACCATATAGGCTACCATGGGTGCTATGGTAGCATTGTGGCCAGATTCGACCACTGGCTGCAGTGGCTAATGTAGCCACTATTGTTGTGCTATAGCAACCGACGATCGCCTTCTATTTTTTTATGTATATTATTGTAGATATCGACAATGGCTACAGGCAGTCGATAGGGGTAGGGTAGACATTTACATATACAATTGTGTATATATATAAATGATAATGTGTGTATATATACACTCATATGTATGTAATATGTATATACACACATATATAATATATATGCACATTATATATTATAATATATTATATTGTATACATATTTTATATATTTTTTTTAAAAAATATATTGTAATTTGATCTAAATCATTAATTTTTTAAAAGAAGATCCAACGATTGATGAATAAGGGCACAATTGGCTTTTTATATACAAAAATTTAAGCCCAGATGCACACATAAGTGCGTGTCCTACACTCACGCTCTCAAAGGGGTTTGTTGCATGATTTTTTAAAATATGATGGTGTTCTTTGTATATAATTTTTTTCATAATAGAGTAATTTGCCCATTTTTCTGAACATAGAGGGATTATTTGTAAAAATCCCTTATAAAATAAAATTACTAAGAAATTATCATCCTACCATATGATTGAATTTTAATCGAATTGAATAAAATCAAGTTTGATGTGGGATAGCCTAACATGCTCACTAAACCCAATGTCAGTTCCATTCAACCTAACAGGCCAATAGGCCTACTAAGCCCAATATCAGTTTTGGAGCTAACCCATTTGATAACAACTATCTGGTTGAACAAACTATTATCGACTGTGCTCGACAGGACGCATCGCATATTCTAGCTTGTTCCTCCATGTACCAGGTCGACCAACTAGGTCCGATCGACTGTTGTCAGCCTCAGGACTCTTTCTCTGGCGCTGACTCAGATCCATGCCGTATTTATTATTCTGACAGACAGCATGCCTCTGTATTAATGACACGTGACCGCCGGTACAATCGTTGCCACCAACTTTGCCACCAACCCTGTCACCACCTTGGGCAGAGAGGTACCTACCAAAAGTATTGTTCACCCTGGAAAACAAGAGATTGTGCCACCTGAAACAATACTAAGATCTGAAATAACCGTCAACCCCCTGGCAAGGGATAGAGCCCAATATATTTTAGTAGGGGTATCTTTGACAAGTCACACATTGGGAGAAGGCTATAAATACATCATAGTTAACCACACTTCAAGTAATACCAAATACACTATAAGCTCTCCTTATTCTATTCGATTAACTTATCTCGACCAAAACTGACTTGAATATCGGAGTGCCTTAGTCAGGGGCACCTTGACTAGTTTAACGTGTGTTGATTGTTGTAAATTTCAAACCTCGAAAAGAACATAAGTTGAATTACTCGATCTCTCTGGTTGAATCTACCCCAAATAATACCCTTTCACTATATGCAGTTTTTTACCTCATCAGAGTTCAATATTTAAAAAAATATATATTTTAATTGGCACTCAATTTAAAACTTGAGTAGTTATATAAATTATATCATTATAACTCAATTTTTAGAGGGACGAATTTCTAAATTTAAATTTACTAATTGAAAAGTTTTAATTTGCATCCTAATATGCATATATAAGGAAAAAAATATGACCATCTTCAATTTTGTTAATTGAATAAAATCAAGTTCAATATTAAAATAAAATTAATATTTTAATTGACACTCAATTTGAAGCTTGAGTAGTTATTTAAATTATATAAAACAACTCAATTTTTAGAGATACAAATTTCTAAATTTAAATTTACTATGTGAAAAGTTCTAATATGCACCCTAATATGCATGGATAAGGAAAAAATATGACCATCTTCAATTTTTTTAATATTTAATTACATTTCCAAGAGTTTAGTACATGTTACATATTTGTAAAGTTAATAAATAGGAGTTACTAAGCTTGATAATTTCAATCCTACTCGTGGGTATCCGCTTGGCTCCAATTTGCACAAGATGGGTTGAAAATCCACTCTGCCTAAAGCAGAAAGAGTTTGAAATGAATTTCATATGGAACAGAGCAAGATCGAGTTAGGACAAACTCGCAACCCACTTTGCTCCCGTCCAAATACTTAGGTAGTTACACTATATAATATATTATAGATTTTTGTGATTGTAATTTTTTTTGTAATTTAGTTTTCATTAATATAGTTGAATATTTTTATGTTGATGGGAATTTTCTATATCAACTTTTATGAGATTATAGTTAAATTATCAAATCATGGTTATTAATTTTCTTCTAAAAAAAGTTGGCAGGAATAGAGTGAAATGAAGTGAGTGCGAATTTTACATATTTAACATGAAGCAGAATTGGATTTTCAAACCTAAAACTCATAGAGTAGACTGGGGCATATTTTAAGATTTTTTTTTTAAAGTGAGGGGTGAGTTCGTTTAGGAAAAACCAGCCCTAGTGCCAAGCTTAGGAGCAATTAAATTTGAATTAACTTGGGTGTTTAATTTCAATCTTATAAATTCAATTCGAACCTCAATATTAATTAAAATGTCATTTCATGAACATCCAAGTTATGTGCAATTTTACTAAAAGTAAAGGGTCATAATTTGTAGTCACGGTGCATATTTGGGGCAAATACTTTTTGAAATATAAATTTATTATTTTAATAATTTTAATAAAATAAGTCGAAATAAAACACATTATCGTAGGTTATGAATGATAAATGAAAGAAGATTGTTATGATTCATGTAACAATTTTTATTTATTTAAATTGTTGTCCTAAATTGTAAACCCCTTAGTTTCTAAACAGGCACATAAAAAGCTCTCAAGTTGTTCATATATAATTGCAAGGGTGTGTGTGGAATTTGCATAACGAAACTTCATTTGCATTAGTTGCAAATAAGTCTTCTAGCATTGTCATTTGTCAAACCGACTTGTTTTTGCATATGATGAAATCATTTGACAATAGGCTTTTAATTACACTTGTTTTATTTTTGGAAATTTCTTCAAGCTCTTTTTTGGATGTGTCATAAAATTAAATTAAGTAAGAAAAGTAAAATTTAAAAATATGAATTAGTTAAAAATTAATATAAACTCAATTGGGATGCACCATGATATGCAATTTTTGTATTATGAAGGTAGGTGTCCCTTCGACTATATAGTGTTGAAACGTAGACATGATTTTGAATTTTAACAAAGATTATTTAAATTAGAATATTAGTGGTGGATTATTCCTCAAAAAATTATAGACATTACAATTGATGGGTTCAATTAAAATGAATTTGGCTCATTATTGAACCAAAATTTTATTTTTAAGGCTATTCATTTTGTTTTAAGTTTCTTAATGAATAGAATTATGAACCAAATAGTTATTTTTAGATAATTTAAAATTCAAAATTTTATATCTACTTTGAGTCGGACTAAGAAATGAGATAAAAAATGGGATCTATATTTCATCCCCATATTATGCAGTTATTTAATTTATATCAATTTTTTCACGACACATATTCTAAATCAAAACTGTATTAAGCTTTGATTTTAAATTGATATACACTTTGCATTGGAGGCATTCCGGAACACACTCTTCAAGAGATTATTTATATCGATATTCCAGTGAAAATAATTCTAAATCAAACATTCATTTTCAATTTAGATATACAAATTGATTTTTGTTTTAGAGTTGAGCTGTTGGTGCATATTTTTCTTTATGGATCTAACATAGGCCCAAACATAAACACACATTATGGACCCAAAACTAGATTGGATTGGATCCAAGTCATAAGAAATTGTACCCATAATAGGATCCAACTCATGATTCCAATAATATTTTGTCAACCCTACTCTCGATTAAACAATAATTCAGAGAGGATTTAGATGTCACCCAAAATTCATATGGAACTTTATTCTATTTTATAAATTGTAATAGCGCTACACTAACCTTGACCAATAAAGAAAAACCCATAAAAAATTTACGTCAATATAATCTTTATTAACAGGATAAGAAAGGTGTCGTTATATTCAACCATTTCATCAAACTTTGGATACATATTTACATGATTTGGATGATAGATTATTTCAAAAAATTTATGCCAACATAGTCTTTATCAATAGGATAAGAAAGGAATCGTTCTATTCAACCATTTTATCAAACTTTTGGTTGGTACATATTTGCATGATTTGAACGATAAATTATTTCAAAAAAGTTTGGAGAATCACACACACACACACACACACACACACATATTTATAATATCACACACTTTGAAATAAAAGATTAACAAAAGAAAAAAGAATTAAAGAACAATAAATCTTGTGATTTCTTACAAATTAAGGAATACACACACACCCACCTAACCCAGAACATGCTCCTACCCTGGAAAGAACTCTTGCAATTAGGTTACAGCTCATTTTTTGTATTCATCCCAGATATTTATTCTAATCTATGTCCTCTTTGTATTAAATTAATTAAGTTTTCAATTTTAAAAAAAAGGTGTTGGGGGCCGGGGGCGGGGGGGATCTTTGCCAAGTGTTTGAGGTAGATATATTTAACTCCACTTTCCTCACAGTTTCAAACCACGTGTGCAAAACTGTGTACCTAAGTGAAGCTGTAACTGATAAGCAAAAATTTATTATATAACCTAAATCTATTGGCGTTGCTTCCAACATTAAATGCGCCCAATTGCCAGTTGGTACTATAAATACAATGAAACCTAGTAGAAAACAATGCACAATATTTTCTCAACTAAGTACAATTAATATAATAATATGGCTACAATTGTTTTTCCCGACCACCCTTCTCCTGTTGCAGATGCTAAAGCTCTTAGGAAGGCTTGCCAAGGTAATTAATTTACCCATATATCTATATATACATGCGGCATAGCTAGCTAGCTATGTTAATTCATTAGAAATATTACTTTGTATATCTTGTCCCTCAAAATTAAATTAAAATTCCTAATTTTTTTTGTCTTAATTAATATAATTTGTAGGATGGGGAACAGATGAGAAGGCCATCATTTCAATCCTTGGAAGGAGAAATGCAGTTCAAAGAAAGCTCATCAGACAAGCCTATGAGGATTTGTACCAGGAAGATGTTGTCAAGCGCCTTGAGTCTGAGCTATCTGGAGACTTTGAGGTAAATTAAATTAAAATAAATTAATGAGTAATGAAGTATTACATTATTAATTTGTTTAGTCAATTTAATTAAATTAAATTAATTTACAAAATCGATCATGCATTAATATGTGTTAAATTAATTTAATTTGATATGCATGACTTGAATATATATATACATATAGAAAGCTGTGTATCGATGGATACTGGATCCTGAAGATCGTGATGCTGTGCTATTGCATGTTGCAATCACGAAAAAATTGATTGACTATTGTGTGGTTGTTGAAATTTCAACCATTCATTCACCTGAGGAGCTTTTAGCTACAAAGCGCGCCTATCAAGCCCGCTACAGCCACTCCTTGGAAGAAGACTTGGCTCAACACACTACGGGCGATCTGCGCAAGGTACTGATCCCATTTAAGGGGGAAAAAAATTACAATTGCTTTTCCTAATTAATTAATAAACTCTGATATTCTAATTAATGTTAAAAAATGATAATGATTTTGTTACTTTCATTTCCATGTGCATGATCAGTTTAATTGTTGTGTGTGTGTATACGTACAGTTTCTGGTTGGGTTGGTGAGCATATATAGGTACAAAGGTGAGGAGATTAACGCCAGGTTAGCAAATTCCGAGGCTGATATTCTCCATAATGCTATCAAAGAAAAGGCTTTTGGTGACGAAGAAGTTATCAGAATCATAACAACAAGGAGCAAACCCCAAATCCTAGCTACTTTAAATCACTATAAAGACGATCGCGGCTCATCAATTACTAAGGTAAAAGTTATTATATATATATATATATTCTTGCGTTTTAATTCTAAGTGTTAGATTTTGCGTGCCCACCCCCAAATTCTTTGTTTTTTTTTAATATAATATAAAATATAATAATATGTATTAATATTTATTTTGTTTCCAACTCCAGCATTTGAGAGATGAGCCGTCAAGTGAGTATGTGTGTGCCTTACGTATTGCTATCCGGTGCATCAGCGACCATCACAAGTATTATGAGAAGGTAATTCGTCAAGCTCTGAACAGGGGTGGCACCGATGAAGAATCACTTACGCGCGTCGTGGTCACACGGGCTGAGAAAGATTTGAAGGAGATAAAGGAGCTTTTCTATAAGAGGAACAGTGTGGCTCTTGATCATGCCGTTGCAAAGGACACTTCCGGAGATTACAAGGCCTTCCTCCTCACTTTGCTCGGGAAACAAGATTGATTCTAAGTATTTATATATATATATATATATAATTCTACTTAATTAATTATCATAACAACAACAACAATAATAATAAACTATAACTAATTAATAACTTGGAGGTGGAGACCGACTACCTTTTTATTTATGACTGAAGCGTGATGACACTTTGTGTCAGAAATTTTTTTATTTGAGTTTTATTTCGAGTTTGTAAAATGTTGGGAGTGATGCTTTGCATATTTTATTTTCTCTACTTGATTTCAAATAAATTAATCACGTTTCTCTTTTTTTTTCTTTTTTCTTTTTTTCTTGCATTTAAGCTTGAACATAATTTTACACCCTTTTCGCCCATTGTAAATTTAACCAACAATTAAAATAAGCACACAAATTTAAGTTTTATATATAGATGCAAATACACTCAATATATCGAAGCTCGTTGTCCATGAATAATGAAATATTTGAAGAGAAATTCATATCACCTTCTTTAAAATCTAAGTATTAATTAGCAAATAATCCATATACAGCGGTAAAAATATAATATTTTGTTAATTTTTATTAAAAATTACAGCTGATGTCCAACAGTCTCCTACCACACGAATCGGGTGCGCAAGAGTGCTAAACTTAATACAAAGTAAAAATAAAATGATGCACTAATTCAAAGTTCTATTAGCTACTTAAGTGACGTTTAAATGATCATAAGGTCATAAATTTTAATCTTTTTTATAGATATATGCTATTTAATTATTTAATAATTAATAATTGATAATTGTATTTAAGACTCATCAAGTAATAATTATTAATTTACAATTTTTCAATATAGTACTATATTTATAAATTACTTCACGAAAAACTGAAAAAGTAAGTTCTACACTTGCATATGGAAACCAGAGGTCGGTCTCCCCACATAGTTTATTCATTATTGTCTACCTAGACTTCTAGTTAGTTATTTTACGAATGGAGTCTTACGGTCAAGGGTAGGGGCCAAGAAACTATAGTAATGGAACTATTTTTATCTCCTATTTATTGTAATTTATTAGTAAATTTATAATTGTAAATATTGCTAATTCATCAATTTTATTTGTATTGAAAATTTGCAAATTAAATCAATTGATAAATAAATAAAATATTGTCAAATATGAAATTAAAGCATCTGAAGCAATTAAATCATATCTTGTAAAACAAAATAGCAAATGAAGATTTTTGGTAATTCAAATCACATCTTATAATTAAGAAATTAATTACCGAATTCATGAAGGGCCAAACAAATTCATGCCACTTCAACAAATAATCATGGCAAAAGCTCATGCCCTACAAGTATAAATAGAGTTTATCTAAAGAAGCCAAATACAAAAACAAGAACACACAACAAGTCAAACAAGTTCTGAAAAAGATACTTTGAAAGAAGTTGAACAATTTTCTACAAAATTTAGAAAGTTTCATGTTGTTCAAGGCATTTATCGCAAATCTCTTCAAATTAGGCATTCGATTGAAGATTGTGGTACCCTCGAATTAGCATTATTTTAAAACCAAATCCAAGGAGTTCTATGACATTAAAGACATTTCATCAATAAACTCATCAAATTATAGTGTTTGATTCGAATTACTGCATGGATTCTTGAATTGGCATTATTGTTCAAAAAAATTTCAAGGGGGTCCATAGTGTTCTAGACGTTCATCATAGAGATCATCAAATTATGACATTTTCTTTGAGATTATGATGCAAAGACCTTAAACTAACGTTATAAAAGAAGAAAAACAACATTAGAAAACATCAAGGTGTCGAATTTTGCTTGCAAAAGTCTATCTTTCAAAGAGAAAAATACATAAACTAAGGGTTGTAACCATCATTCAAAATTCAATAAATACATTTCTATGAATTTTTTTATCTTGAAATTTTTTTTGCAAATACGAAATTTGGAAATTTTTTGCACACCCAATAAACAATGTCTATCTCTCATCTCTTTCCTTCATGGAAAGTTGAATTCATGGCTGGCCACAAGACCATGTTATTGAAAATTAGTACATCAAGTTCCTCAAGTGCAAGAGCCAAAAGGTTTGGTGTCATCACAAGGAATATATCAAGGAAGTTGCAATCATCGTCAGTGGCTCCTTTGCTTGAAGCTGTTTAGAAAATATTACCATATCTTAAGAAGAATGTAATGAAGCAAGGATTCAATAGCACAACGGAATTTAAAACTTCCTTATATGAAAATAACTTGCAACACTACATACCAAGGATCTATTTTACGCCATAAAGCTGGATTTAGGGAGAAGAGTCAAGTACCTTGGATGATTCTTCAAAGATCAGGGTGTCAAACCTTCAATTGAGTCCTCAATTAAAGATCTACCACTTTCTCTTCCTTAGAGTGTTTTTCCTAACTTCTTGGCCTCAAAGTACGGCAACTTAAGCCCTCCAAAACTCCTCAAAACATACTCAAATGGTAGCAATAGGACCAGCCAAAACAAGCCTAAAAACTGCCACTAGTTGTGAAGAACTCTTGTTCAATGGATCTTCCTTGTTCACTAACAATAATACTCTAAGTGTGGTATCTCTAAAGGTATCCACACACCTTATAAGCACTCTAATCTTCACTATTAGGCTAGAAGAAGAATGAAGAAGGAGGAGGAATTTAGGTGGGAAAATTGTAAGGTAATTTGGAAGAAAGAGAGATGGAGAGAATTTAGGAAGCAAGTTATTTTTTTTCACACCAAAAATAAGGGAGGAGGGGGAATTTTGCTAGCTAGTGGTCAGCTATATAGGTGAGGGGGGACTATTTTATAAGGTGTGATGGATGCCTCTAGATACATCTTTCACACTTTCTTCCCTTGTGTTGCCCATTTCCATGCCAACCACTTGCATGCCAAGTAGTTAGAAAATTAAAATTGCCACTAGCTTTTAAATGGATTTTTCCATTTAAATGTTTCCTCCAAATTTTGATTCTTCAATTAATTAAATTAACCTCTTGATTTAATTAAATCAACTTAACTTTTTAAGTTAACTAACTAATTAAACTGCCAAATGGCTCCAATTAAATTAATACATTAATTTAATTAATTTAATTTAACTCCTTGAATTAATCAATCCATCATGGCCAATTGTTAATTAGTCAACTTGGTATTTTCCAAACTTGACCAATCCAATTATCTTAACTCTGTAGATAATTTCTCCAATTCCAAATTAGAGTTGTTAAGGCTTTTGTGTGTGACCATTTAGGTTTACCAATTAATTAGACACCGGCTCACAACTCTTTGTGATTTATTGAATATCAAATATTCAGATTAGTCTAAACACTTTTAACTAATCACTTTATCAATTGATCTCTATTAATTGAAGAGTATACAATCACTAAAGTCGATATTTAGAACAAGCCTATGAAGTCCAACCAATTGGATGAATTAATCATAGTGAACCTTTTCGCTTACAATTACAATGCAAATATGGTCTTTCTATTTTTTATCTCTCAAAAGAGGCCTAGAGCAAGATATTTGTTAGTTATCTGATAGCCTCGACAACTACATATCTATTCTTGATGTGCAGATTTTTTGGAACAGATCATCCTAGAATATATGGGAGACCAATTCGTTCTTCATTATGAGTGAAACAAATCCTATCTTGGAAGTCACCAACCTCCATACATAGGTTGTACAACTCCTGGAGCCTACTCTTAATAACTCTAGTCTAGAACTTCATCTTGTTGTGCGAGTGTAATTACCTACATGAAGTTCATAACAATAATTAGTAAAATAATTTTTATATAATATATGGAATAAATAATACAAATAAAAAATTAAAAAGAAACTCACGGGAGGCAAGAATATTCGACCTAAAATTTTGTCAAGTCATTTTCCCATTCGTGCAAACATGCATTGACAAGTGAAGGAATTAATAATATATGTAAGGCTTCAATTGATCATCTTGTCCTCAAATAACTGAGCAATATTATAACACCACATGAGTCCACACACTTTTCCACGGGTTGATCCGACCTTCAATTCGACTCATCGTGGGATCTAAGATTACAACCGTGGGTTAAGGATGCGTGGTATCATCTTGCACATCCACAAAGCATTGATGTGATAGGTCCATGGTCCATGGTCCATGCCTGTCCACTCCTATAAATACTCCTAGATTTAGATAAATTCGGTATGCACTTTTATTTTTTTTAGGATGATATTAATTCGATATATGAACAAAAATTTGATTTGGATGTTGAAGGATTATAGTTGAAATTATCCAACAATTTCAATTGTATACTGCGTTTCCGACGTTCCAAATTTTAGGTGCTAATGTCGAACCAAACACAAATAGACTATTTAGATTCAATTAAATTGGACAACCCAAAATCACAACCTGTTAGTGCTCCTCTTCATACTTCTTTTCCTTTTACAGGCATTTCTAAGAATCATGAGTGTCTTGTGAGTTATAAATATATAACGACTCTTTGTGAAAGAAGTTGATGGTGCCCTGTAGTTTCTCCCTCCCAATTTAATGCACTCATCACTTTTCTTGCTGATATTATCGCTTGATGAAGAGAAAATGCTTCACCTTGGAAATTATATGATATATATATATATATATATATATATTCTATTAGCATTTACAATCTAATAAATGAGATTGCATAAATCAAATTGTACAAAAGATATGCCTTACACTTACGTGGGAAAAAACATTTGTTGAAGTTCTATTAGTTCATGTTTACCGTAAGATTTATTGCACTGAACTTTATGATTTGAGCTAATTAAAATTTGTTATAATGTATCTCTCCTTTTATTTAATATCATCGAATGCATTTGAAAATTTCAATTATGAGATGGTATTCTCATTAGGTTGAATTAAGCCTGTGAATGGGTAGGGTGATATCTTACACAAACTCATATCCTAAAATGCCCAAACAAAAATATTTTATTTTCTATCATACCCTAAAATACGCAAAACAATAAGATTCCAACCCTACCTTATCTAACTCAAGACCCATTGGGTCTAGTTTGTTTAACTTATGTGTGTATTGATATATTATTTGGCATATAATAAAAAAATATATATATTTTTTATATTTAACTTACTTTAGTTAATTTTTATTTTTAGCATGATTAAAATTATTAATAAAATGTTTTACATATAAAAAGTTTAGGCACTAGAATTGTATTTGATTATCTTATATTTTGATTTGCAATTATCGGAATTTAATTTTATCTAGCTAGTAGAAGTCTGGTACTAAATGAACTACAAAAAAGATATTTTTTATATTTAATTTAATTTATTCATTAAATTTAATTTAGTTTATTCTTATTTTTAGTATAATTAAAATTATATATAAATAGTTTTAATTAAAAATTTTATATATAAAAAATCTAGCATTAGTATATATATATATATATATAATTTTGGCACAATAATTTATAGGTTAATAGGTTAAATTTGAGTATAAGGTAGTGGATAATTTTTAGATATAGGTACATAGGTAATCTTTGGGTATAAACCCTAGCCATACCCATTACATTTTCTTTAATGAGCATGAATATAGGTATGAGCATGACTTTTGGGCCTTGGTAGAAATCCCTACCATTGACAGGCCTAGGTTGAATATTGGAATTCCTATTAATAATTCAAGATATTGTTGTCTTTAAATACCATTGACTGAAAATATATAATCTCTATTTAATTAGTTGATGAAGAAATTTGCAGTATGCAAAACATAACAATCGATTCAATTATTTTTGAATAGTTGTTGATTACTAATACACACACATTGACAATCAATTTCAATTTGTTATGCAATTATTATTCGATTTTTAATGTATGGACATTAGTAATCAGTTCAAAATGTTGTTACAATGACTATTTTTGTCACTAATATGTACAGATTAGTAATCAGTTCAAATTATTTTTATAACTAATACATACAAATTAGTAATTGATAGTTATTCTTTCTGGATGACTAACCGTGTAAAATGCAATAAGACTTAGAATAATTTTAAAAGTACTGCAACCAATTATTTAAAAAATAAGAGAAGAAGAAAAGGTGATAGAAGATTTATACTATTAAAAAGTAATTTTTCATAAGATATTATTCACCTCACACAAAATATCGGAACAATCTTAAAGCCATCAAGAAATTGATCTCTCTTTATTTGAAAAACCGAAAAAAAAAAAAAAACACAGATTTACGAAGGGATCCATAGTTCGATTAGCACTTAACAGGTTCACTGAAGCTGGAAATATTAATCGCTTCTTGAAATCAAAGCGAGCAAGAAATCTCTATAGTTTCCATTGGCAACATCTTCAATTTTCTTGGCAAGACCGATTCCATATTTTCTATGGTATTCTTCTTTGATTTGCTTCATATCTGCGTCAGCTCTTGTGACGATTACTCTACTCACTGCTTCTTTGGTTATTTCATCCACATTATATCTCAGTGATGCATTCAAAACCTAAAAGTTAAATGATTGATTGATGTACGACAAATATGTTAGTTCGTAATTACTTATTACGATGTTTTTGTGAAGCTAGCTAGCTAGCTTGTAATTAATTATTGAATCTTACCTCACTGAAGTAGGTTTCAGGTGTGCACAAGCACTGAATTGTCTCGTCCAGACGAGACTCACCATCAAGATCCTTTAACACATAATTTTGGAAATAGTTAATAACGTTAAATTAATGTTGTTCTGAAGGGAAAAAAAAAAACAAAAAACCAAGAATGTTGTTTGATTTGATACCTCATCCAAGTAGTTGCCAGTGATTTCCTTGTAATGCTTGAAAACTGCCTTGAGATGGGGCTTACTCCTTGTGGAAAATATCCTTACGAGCTCCTCCTCTTCTGTAAGACCCTTACCTCCCTTCATGGCATCTGCAAGGGTCTTGCCCTCTAATTTTGCAATTTCTTCATTCACTTTTGGGCCCTCGTACCGGTAAGAACTCAATAGTGCAACCAAAAGCTGCCCAACACACAAAATTTTTATTAAGCCCGCGGCCCATAGTCGTCTGGTCAATTCAAACCTTATGAGCTGTAAACAAGTAAACTTTGAAAATTGCAGGGCCAGCCTCCAGTGGCCCACAAAGAGAGCCCATCCCAATTTTTTATCTAATTCTTTTGGACACTTCTTCAGCAGTCGAATACATGGCCTAACAACTGAAATGTGCTGGAAATATTTCAACTGGCTTTTGGCATTACTCTCAAACATAAGTGTTGGGTTGGAAATTCAAACTTAACAAATTTCCAGCGTGCATGTGCATAAATAAATTTTAAAAAAAATTCTCTTAAAATTATTATTATTGGTGCTAAATCGTCAAGCGTGCTGCCAGCATTCATTCTAATCATAGATGAAATTCACATGAGGTGCTAGCTAACCTTTTTCTCAGAAGTATGGATGTGGAATGCAACATCTTCTTCAATTGAGTGATCAAATAGAGAGTGGTAGGCTCTTCTTGCGCCCAACAACTCTTCGGACGATCTTGTACACGCGATTTCTATGAGTACATTGTATTGAGGTCCCTTGTACAAGGATTCCTTCAACAATCGGGCATCTCTCTCCCAGGGATGCATGGTCCATAGAACGATTGCATCCTGAAATAAATATGTATATATATATATATATATATATAATCAAGTTGCCATTACTTAGTGTTTTGATGGATCTATCTAGCTACCTCAACAAGACTTAAAATTTTTTTGTTATCAGGCCCTTAATTAGTTCTGTATATTATTATTTAAGGATCCACAATTCACAATGTTTCGGTTGATTTTGGGCCAATTGCTAAATTTGCTATGCCCTTTGGTATTGTTTAATTGTTATTCTTACTGTAAAATTAGTAATAATTGACTGAAAAAATTCTTTTCCTATCTTTTTTTTCAAAACCCTCATAAATAAAATCAAACATTAACTCATGCTACCAAATATATTAAAAGATGAATTTATTTGATTATTTAATTCCTTTAGTCAAATTTGAGAGAGAGGGAGAGATTTGAAAATATATGTATATGTATATGTATATATACCTTGAGACGTAAAAATTCATGGCGAAGTTGCAAAATGTGGCGATCGTCCCACCTCTCAAATTGACGTTCATCTTCTATAAAGAAATCGCGGCTACCTTTTCTAAAACTTTGCCTCTGCTCCGGATGCGAATTTCCCAATATCGATATCAATGCCTTCTCATCCACACCAAGACCTACAATTAATTAATTTATATAAACAACATTACATTACAATTGATTAATCAAACCTACCTACTTAATATATATTCTTAGTTTTAATTAATGGATGTTCTTTTAATTAAAATATGAGAAATTAAAAGGTATGAAAAAAATTCAACATTAAAACGGAAAATTGAGAAGACTATTTTGTACATTAATTTGTTAGTCAATGTTAAAGTCTAGCATACTACGTAAACACTGCCTATATATGTTGTGCCATTGTCATCACTCATCAGCAAAATCTGAGTTTAACTGCATCACCTCATCATCACATGCTGGACTACTATTTATGGTAGTTACTATAAAAACTTATAAGTCTGAAAATTGCTAAATGCTGTAACCATTTGCAGGAAATTAAGATTTTTCCGAAATCAATAGTGGAAATATAAAGGCTTTAATTGAGAAATAAATAACCTGAGAAAGCTCTGGTGAGAGATCCAAGCTCGTCGGAGGAGGCAGCCATTGATGAAACTTTTGTTTTCTTTTTTACTCTTCTTTTTTTTTTCGTTTTCTTTTTCTGTTTTGGGATTATTTCTGTGGTGTTTTCTGTTTCGTTTGAAGAGGAATGTAATTGCCAGGCGACATTAATTTATACCTCATTGTGAGGTTAGTTTAGGCATTTTATGTTTAATGTTGGGTCATTCAATGGCTACAAAGACAAAACTACCCCAGGGGAATAGAAGTATGGCAATGAAATCCCCACCACCCATTCTGTATAATAAATAGAACTAACTAAATTTAATTAAATAACGGTGTAACCATCGTTTGCACTAGTAACATGTCGTCTATTAATTCACTAATTACTATCTCGGTTACTCATCCAAACCTGAGCGACAAAAAGAAAAGAAAAGAAAAGAAAAAAAATGATGCACGGATAATTAAATTAATTATTATTTAATGAAATGTTGGATTAATTAATTAGAATTCTACTTAAACAAAATCTTTTATACCCCGTATAGTTTTAGATATGAAATGTTGGGTAATAGGATGAAATAAGAGATAAAGAATAAAATTGGAATAATTTTATATTTTATTGAATGTTCACTTTGTAGAATGATATGAATAATAAAATTGAATTGTTGTATTGAAAATATTTACATAAATATATCCTATAAAATTTAGATAAATTTTAAAAGACTAAAGTAACCTTAGTTAACATATTTTTCAATTTAGCATAAAAAAATTATTTTTTTTCTATTTCAATACATTATCTAACTATTTTTTCTTTTTTATATTTAGTATAAAGAAATTATTTTTTTTCTATTTCAATACAACATCTTTACACAAATTATATATATCAATTTTTCTTTTTATTATTTTAATAAAGATATATTTTTAATTATTTATAAATTTTTTAATTGATGTCACAATCAAAAATTATTCGAAGTTACGATGCTAAAAGTATGATAAAACTATCGCACCTCAAAAATGAGATAACACATCCCACCAATAATATCTATAGTGGTGAACAGACAGCTTTATCAAAAATTCTATCCCTCAAAATAAATATGAAATAAGACAAAATTTGAATTTTCATCCTACCTCGTCTCTGAGAGGAAAGATACCCAAAAGGTAAATAAATATAATATTGCAGAATTAAACACGTTACTGAATGGAAAGAAAACACCAAACTAGAAGAAAGGATGTTTATTTTTGTCCTATTACCATGTGGGCCAATGAAAAAAGATGGAGAGTCTATTCACATTGACTTTATTTTAATTACTTTAAAGCGATGAAAAAGCTGAGTAGTACGTCAATAACGATCAGCTGATTTTAAAATTCAATAGAGACAATTGTACCTAGATTTGTATTAATTTGTTTATTAGGAATCCGGACATTTGGAATATGAGTGGTAGACCCGTCCCATGCCCATGTAGCTAGCGGGATAAATGTGATGCATGCAAATATGAAAATGTATATCATTTTGAACAAATTAGGAACAACTAAGCATGATGATGTTGCAACAGATTTCTTTAATTCATCTTCAAAATTAATAAAACATTCTGTAGTGTGAACTATTAATCATCTAGAAGTAATTGGTGAAGCAATTTTTTAATTTCGATGATTATAAGACAACATATCACATATTTTATAGATTAATGGAATATCAATCGAAAGTTTTGAGTTTGAATTTGAATGAGTTTTTTTGTGCATTTTATATATATTTGATTATATAATTTGTATTTTTATTTACTTGTTTTAATAATTGAATTTTATTGACTCATCGTACAGATAATATTTGTCATTGGTAATGTTTTCTTAAAAAATAAATAAATAAATAACTTAGCACATGCTAATTGAGTTTGTTTATATTTATATAATGATTACTAACCATTGTGTACTCTGATTTCACATAAATCTCATAGATTAATTTCTCCTTGATCTTTCCTTTGTCGCATTTCTCCCTTTCTTTTCTTTCTTTGGTTTTCAATGCATGAGAGCCAACGAAGCTTCTTTGAAATGGTAAAACTAAAAGATTTCAATATTCTATGCATGATTTATTTGTCTGAGTTTATATATGAATCATTTGACTTGGCAATTAAGGATACGTATGGGAAAAGGAGGGTGACCTGCAATTAGTTTTGATATGAGATAATTTAGTAGGCTCAATAGGCCCAATATCAAGTTTGGACTAGAGTGCCCATCAACAATTATCTGGTCAACCTTACGTGGCAGAGGTCTACGGTCAACCTGTATCGACCTTAGGACCACTCTAGATAATCTAATTGGCCTAACAGCAAGTTTGAGATCTATGATCGACTAGTTAGGTTTGGTCGACATATATCGACCTTAAGACTCACTCTGGCATTGACTCGGATCTCCGCCGTATTTATTAGTCTGACAAGCAGCATGCCTTCACATTAATGATGCATGACAACCAGTACAGTCGCTGCTACCAATCCTACCACCAACTCTGCCAATCTTGCCACCATCTTTAGCAGAGAGACGCCTCCAGAGATACTATTTATCCTGAAAAATAGGAGATTCAGCCACCTAAAATAGTACCAGGATCTGGGTATGGGATAACCATCAACTCCCTGGCAAAGACAAAAGTCAATACACCTGATAAGGGCATCATGGACAAATCACGCCTGGAGAAGGCTATAAATACTTCATACTCAATCACGCTCAAGGTAATGTTAAATACGCTATAAACCTTCTATACTCTAAGTCTTCTGTTTGATTACTACATCTCGATCAGAACTAACTTGAGTGTTGGAGTGTCCTAGCCGGGGGCACCTCAACTAGCCTAACGTGTATTATGGTTGCAAATCTCAAACCTCACGAGAAATACAGCTTTGAACACTCGACCTCCTTAGTCAATTTCATCCCAAATACTACCCTTTCACTATAAGCGACTTTCAGTTGCATCAGTTTTGGCGCCTTCTGTGGGAATATGTTGAGATTGCAATGAAAAGATGGTAAACACACGCAAAGAATCATCCAGAAGAGAAGAGAATAGGAAGTCCACTGCTTCACCTCTCCCTCTCCCCCAGCAAGGTATACATGCTTCGAGCACTAGTGCCCCTCAGGAGTAGGTGGTGACGCTAATAATGTCCCAGTTAATGCAGCTAATAAGTGAGTAAATTTCAGCTCAAATATCAGCCTAGCTATCTGCAGCTTTGAACAGACACACTATAATACTTGCTCCTGTCGCTAGTGTTACTCCACAGCCGCCCCCGCTAGAGAATAGATCTCTTAAGAACAGCCACGGCCACAGAGAATTCAGGCAGTCGCTTGCCAGGAGCGAAATCAGTCCTAGACGCCCGTAGGAAGAGAGGAGATGACCAAAAATACAAGAAGATATAGTGGATTTGATAGATCATGCTAGACCTAATTGAGCCATGCAGCGTGATAAGGTCGAACGCTTTAGGTGTGATTACCATGAAGAAAGAAGAGAGTCTTCAGACCTTGCACCTCGGTCTATTTGAGCCCCATAGCACAATAAGGCAGAGCATGTTAGATCGGGTCTCGATCAAAATGCTACCCAGGTAGATCAGGATGAATGGGAAGAAGTGTTCTATCAAGTCCAGTAGCTGAACAGGTGTCTTAACGAGATTTTGAGGAGAAACACTAACAGAACACCAAACTTGGATGCTCCTCAGAGATCTCATCGAGAAAAAGGTTTCCCTTTTATTCAAGATATCATCGATGAGTGCATCGTCATTGATATAAAAGTTCTAACAGGTCTACTGAGGTATGATGGCTCTATTGACCACAATGAGCACCTCATGCAATCCGAGCACATGATGCAGTTGCATGGACACAACGAATATATTCATGTCAAGATATTGGTGACCATCTTCCAAAGCATCGCACTAGATTGGTTCATGAAGCTTGAACCATTATCGATTTATTCTTATGACCAGCTGTGCGACAAGTTCTTACACAAGTTTGCTAGTAGAAGAAAGGCGAAGCTCCCCCATACCCACCTCCACACTATCAAGCAAGGCAAGGGGGAGTCCCTCTGTGATTTCTTCACTAGATTTAACACGAAGGTCCTCAAAATAGATAACCCTAGGATTGAGTTCTTGATTAATGTATTGTTCCTAGGGCTCAGACATAAAGAGTGCACCAATGTGTTGGTGCGGGAATGCCCCGGGTCAACGGAGGAGTTGTTTGACTTGGCAGAAAGGTACATGATACAGGAGGAAATGAATAGGCTCAAGTTCGGATCCTCCAAAGTCAAGAAGAAGAAGAAAGAAAGAGACGACCAAAAATAGAAGGAGCGAGGTCGATCTCCAATCAAGCGTTTCCATGACTATACACCGTTGAACATCTTGAGAAAAGAGGTCATTTATGCCATTCAGCATGCTAACCTCCTTAAAAAGTCCAAAAAGCTTACAGAGACTGAAGCTATGCGAAAATCAAAGAAATATTGCCATTTTCACAAACAGAAGGGGCATGATACGAATGAATACTTCAATCTCCAAGAAGAGATTAAGAGGTTAATCAAATAGGGCCACCTCAAAAAGTATATAGCCATGGATGCTGGACTGAAGGGGGCAAAATCGATCGAACTCCCTATAGAGAAAGGTTGGTTAGCCCTAGGAGAGAAGATAAAGGAAAGAAGCCTGCCCTGGAGGATCGCCCACCCATCAGAGGTGTAATTGACATGATCGCAGGAGGTCCTACTAGGGGGACTCTAAGTCTGCTAGGAGGCTTGAGTCCAATAAAGCCTTGCCTGTCGAGATAACTTTCCACCTCACGATGAGTGCGAAACCTATCTCATTTACCAATGCCGACCTAGCCCACCTCGAGGGCCGAAATGTCAATCATAAGATAGATTATCTGATGGTAGTCTCTGTGGAAATTTCAAACTTTGAGGTGCGCAAGGTTCTTATCGACAATGGCAGCTCAACAAATGTCATCTTTCTATCTACCTTAAAGAGGATGAACGTGGAAAAATTAAAGTTTGAGCCTGTGCACACACTGTTGGTCAGATTTAGGGGGTCAGAGATCATACCGGAGGGATCAATCAACTTGTCCACATCCTTTGGAGAGGCTCCTCAAAGGAGAACCTTGATGCTGAATTATCTGGTGGTCGATGCCCCATTTGCCTATAATATCATCATAGGCCAATATGCCCTTAATGACTTCCATGCCATTGTGTTTACTTATCACTTGAAAGTTAAGTTCCCAACCCCAGCAAGCACGGATGAGCTTTTGTGCAACCGAAGGAAGCCTGGAGATGTTATAATATTTTGATTGAGTTAACTAAGCAAAAAGCTCGACCGCAGCTAAAGACTTCAGAGGACGCCTCTGTAGTGGAACCCAAAGAGTCCCAAGCTTGCAAGAAGCAGAAGTTGGAAAATACTAGAGTGGAGCCCGTTGGGGAGTTTAAGACTATTGAGCTCAAACAAGGTAACCCTAAAAAGACAACCCGCATTGGAACAGACTTGGGCCCCCACTTGGAGTGTCTTATGGTCGATTTTCTGAGAAAAAATATTGACGTCTTTGCTTGAAAGGCATCGGACCTTTAAGGGATCGACCCCAATATTATTGTGTGTCGCTTCAAAACTGACCTCTTGTACAAGCCGATTAGACAAAGACGAGGACGTTCAACCCCGAGAGGATGCGAATTATTGAGGAGGAGGTTAGAAAACTCTTAGATACAAGATATATTGTATTGTAGAAATTCAGTATCGCTCTTGGCTTTGTAATGTTATCCTAATCCCAAAAAATGAGGGATAGTAGCGGATGTGTAATAATTTTACTGATTTGAATAAAGCATGCCATAAGGATCCTTACCCCTGCCTCAGATAGATTTACTAGTCGATTCAACTATTGGGTGTGAGTTATTAAGTATGATGGATGCATTTCAAGGCTATCATCAGATCTTCATGGCACCCGAGGATAGGGGTAAAACCTCTTTTGTTGTTTCTAATGGGTTATACTACTTCCTGGTCATGCCTTTTAAATTGAAAAATACCGGGGTAAATTATCAGCACCTCATCAACTTTATGTTCAAAGATGAGATTGGAATATTGATGGAGGTTTACGTTGATGACATGATCATAAAGATGAAAAAGCCCAAGACCACTTGATTGACCTCAATCATACTTTTGGAATTCTAAGAGTGTTTAGATTGAAGCTAAACCTGAACAAATGTACGTTCGGGGTCCGAGGAGAAAAATTTCTAGGTTATATGGTCAGCCAAAGAGGTATTGAGATGAATCCACACAAAATTCAAGCAGTTTTAGATGTCACCCCTCCGAGAACAGTTTGAGATATTTAGAGATTGGTGGGAAGAATCATGGCTTTGAGAAGGTTCATCGCGAGATTGGCCGACAAAAGCCTATCTTTTTTCAAAATTCTCAGAAATGCCAGGAAGATGAGTTTTCAATAGATGGAACAATATGATCAAGCGCTGATCGAGTTGAAGCAGCATTTGGCTTCAGCCCCGATATTAGCAAAATTCGAGTTGGGATAAGTACTCCAGATATATTTGGCAGTCTCTGAGACATCAATTAGTTTAGTATTGGTATCGACCCAAGATGGTAGCCATCGACCAGTCTACTATTATAGTAATTCACTCCTATGGCCAGAGCATAATTATTTGAAAATTGAGAAATTTGCGTTAACATTAGTGACCGTGGCTCGAAAGCTGAGACCATACTTTCAGTCTTATTTTATCATAGTACTAACCAACCAACCATTGAAATAAATGTTGGCAAAGCTCGATACATTAGGTAGATTGATCAAGTAGGCGATTGAGCTGGGGGAGTTCGATATTAGTTTCAACTTCGAACAGCCATCAAAGCGCAGGTTTTTGCTGACTTCATTGCAGAGCGAGTTGACTTACCCAAAAAGAGTATCCCAGCCCTTCTGGTTTGGACCTTGTACATCGATTGGTCATTAACCACATTTGGAGGTGGAGTAGGCGTCACTCTTTGCTCTCTAGATGCCGAGGAGTATGATTTTACAATCAAATTAAATTATACAGTCACAAATAACGAGGTTGAGTACAAGGCCCTACTGGCAAGAATGAGAATGGCATTTGAGCGAGGGGTCAAACACCTAATTGCGATTACAGACTCCGAATTAGTAGCGGAGTAGGTTGAGGAAAATTTCAAAGCTAAAGAATAATCGATGATTCGGTACTTTGCCGAAGTAAAGAAATTGCAGCAATTATTCAAAAGGTTTACTCTCAGCCAAGTCCCCTGATCTAAGAATGAATGAGTAGATGCTCTCTCCAAGTTTGCCAGCTCCATCAAAGGAATAAGAGATAAGAAAATCAAATTTTGGTCTTGGATAGACCGTCAATTGCACTCTCTATTGAAAACTTAGTAACAACCATTGAGGAGACGACCGTTTCTTGGCAGACCCCAATAAAGCTATATCTTAGCCAAGGCATTATCCTCGACAATAGAAATGAGGCTCGACATCTTTGAGGTCAAGCTTCTAAATTTTCCCTCGATGAGCATGGTCAGTTGTACAAGAGATCTTTCATCGGCCCCCCCCTTGAGATGCTTAGATCAAGATTAGGCACTAGAAGTATTGCAGGATGTTCATGTAGGCATGTGCGGCAACCATTCTGGAGAGAGGTCTCTTGCCCATAAAATAATTAGGTATGGGTATTTTTGGCCAACATTGTTGAAAGACTCCGTGGATTTTGCACTCAAATGTACATCATGTTAAGTCCATTACAATCTGCTGCACCAACCAGCCGCGCCAATGGTTAATGTCCATATTTTTTGGCTGTTTGATCAATGGGGAATCGATATAGTGGGCTCTTTGCCAAAATCAACAGGACAATGAAAGTTTAAAATTGTAGTGGTCAAATATTTTATCAAATGGGTTGATGTCGAGGCTGTCCCTAAGATAACAGATGTGGCCATCAAAAGTTTTATATGGAAAAATATCATTTGTCATTTTAGCCTGACCAAAGTTCTTTAGATAACGATACTTAATTCCAGAGTAAGAGCATGAGAGGCTAGTGCGAGGCCTTGGAGATTGCACAATATTTTACTTTGGTGGGCAGCCCCCAATCGAACGATCAGATCGAGTAACCAATCGGATTATCCTCGACCAGCAAAGGCCAGAATTTAGGACACCAGTGCGAATTGGGCAAATGACCTGCCCGGTGTGCTATGGGCTTATAGGATAATTCCCTAAATAGTTACCAATTATATCTCTTATAGCCCAGTTTATTGGTCGGAAGCAGTCATCCCTTCAGAATTGATCTAACATACTGCTTGAGTCATTCATTTCCACATACTAAGAAACATGTCGAAGAGAAAGCTTGATCTCAAACTATCTACGAGCGTCGATAGGAAGCTTATAATACTATACAGCACTACAGGTTGAAGATGGTCAAGAATTATAATAAAAGGATCAGAGAGTGTTGTTTCAGTATTGGAGATTCATCTTCAAAAAGATGGAGGTCTCCAAGAATGTGGGCAAGCTTGAACCAAAATGGGAAGGGCCATACTCCGTTACCAAGGTAGCAAAACACAATGCCTATAGACTGGCCAACATGCAAGGATAGGAACTCCCTTGCCTGTGGAACACCATCAATTTCAGGAAATTTTATGTTGAAAATGTATAGTACTTATCTTTGCAAGCCTTTGGTTTCAATAAAATCCTAACTACATTGAGTTAATTGTTATCTTTCAAGTTTCTAGTTTACCCCGTAGTCGATGACTAAGCAGCCCCTTGCTATCACCTAAATAGCTCATGATCGCTAAGTTTCTAATCGACCCCGTAGTTGATGACTAAGCAACCCCTTGCTGCCACCTAAACGGCTCCTGGTTGTCAAGTTTCTAGTCGACCCCGTAGTCGATAAACAAGCAACCCCTTGCTGCCACTCAAATGGCTCCTAGCCATTCAAACTTTTAGTCGACCCTGTAGTCAATGAACAAGCAGCCCCTTGCTATCACTCAAATGGCTCCTAGTCATCCTAGCTTTTAGTCGACCTCTTATTCGATGAATAAGCAGCATCTTGCTGCCACTTAAATAGATTCTAACCGTCCAAGCTTTTAGTCAACCTTGTAGTCGATAATATAAGTCTCTCATTAACCATTTAGTCAACCTCCTTGTCGATGAATAAGCTATTCTAGGCAACTATCCAATTTTTGTCGACCCCATAGTTGGCAAAGAATACGATTCTTTCTAATGGGCAGTTAAATCCAAAGGTCAAATAAATAGTTGACCAGGAGTATTAATCAATCGACGATACAGTCATGCAACACAATTGCTACGCAATAGGCAATCAAGTATTCTCCACATTATCACAGTGAAAATCAAAGGCTATGTATGGCACAATAGGATAGAAATGAAAATAAAAATATGCCTTTATTTATCAATCACTTGCAGGTTACAAACAAAAAGAGAAAGAAAAAAGACAAAAAAAAAAGGGTTGATTCAGTTCTAGCTGCGCTCTTTTTGGTTGCCTTCAGCCCATTTTGAGTCTGGTTCTAGCACCGCGCAAGTGAGGGGCAAAACTTCTTGGGGAGGTTCAGAAGATCCTGTAATGTTGCCCATAAAGTTAGTCGATCGCAGCACATACTGCACCAGATCGATCTCTTCCTCCCTTATTTGGGCCACGAGGTCTTCAGTGAATGTAAATTCAGTGGATATTTGCTCCAACCTTGCATCGACCTCAGCTTTCTTCTTTTGCACCTCAATTAGTGGCGTATTGGGTGCAGCAGCTGTAGGTTTGCACTCCAAGGCCTGCTCGACGCCACCCTTCTTTGGGTTAGGATAAGGCTTCAGTCTCTCGTTTAGCGTGAGGCCTATTCTGCTGCTATCTTTAGCTCAAAAAGCATAGCCTAAATGCTTGAGCTATTTTTTATGGCCCTGTGGAATGCTTCACGAGCATCATCAAGCGATGCAACCGCGTTTGCATCTTGAAAGGCTATACTCATGACAAATTGTTCAATAGCCTCACACCGCACCACAGGCAGATGTCAGAAGAAGGCCTCTTTAGCTTGGTTGATCCCCTCCACGTGACCTCAAGCCAGACGAGAACTGTAGCTCACCTGCAGGTCTAACTGGGCCTTCTTTATGATGTTGTCCATTCAACTTCAATCCTTGATGGCTTGGACCAACTGTTGATCCTTCGAGTTGAGATACTCCTAGAGGTCTTCTTGTTCAGTTGCTCGACCTGAAACTGGGAGGACTCGAGCTGTACCTTGAGGGTTTCCATCTTCTCGCCTGCCTCCAACTCCTCTTTGGCAACTATAGCCATCTCAAATTATCGATACATGTTGTAGCTCAGTTGTCCTATTTGAAATACAACAACGTAATTTTTTAAGCTAATATATAAAAGAAAAATTAGAATCGAGACCATCAATCTCATACTTACCACATTACAGTAGTAGGACAATGCCTTCATTTTCCCGAGCTGGCTAAGGCTCATCAGTTTTCATTGGTCAGCCACGAATAGTCTTGATGTCATCTACTTCAGAGCCTCAATACCCAACGTCCCTTCTTAGATGATAGAGGTCGGGTCAGTTATCTCCTTATTTAGGTCGGTGGCGAATCAAAAAGGAGATAGTTGAGGAAGCTGGAACATCACACCATCATCAGGTTTACCAAACAGGTCATAACCTGTCACAGCCTTCTGCTTCCCTTTGCCCCCCATTGTATTTTTTGGTGTTGAACCTCCTTGTTCAACCATTTGCCTCTTAGCCCAACCTGTAGGGCTATTACGAACGAGCTCCTCCCGATGAGCAAATTGAGTTTCGGGAGCTTGCTTGATTTGTGATAGTGGCGATGCAGACGTTGACCTTGTCAAGCCTGCCTATTCAACGAGAGCACATCTCATCGAGTGGCAACAGCTCAACGACGCTCCTCGTTCCTCAATACTCAAACTTAGGATTTATTATTGCTGCGAGCCATTACTTCGTTGCGATCTGCATATGTAAACAAATTAAGCAAACATCATACTCGAGTAGAAAGATGGAAGTGTTTAATCAAAACAATCGATGAAAAGTTTCTACCTAGTCGATTGCCCGTAGGCAGATTGAGTTGGGCAGGTGATAGGCCAACGCCAAACACCTCTCTTTAGTTAGAACTGAGGTCTCCATTTTCCCAAATCTGATCAAATCCCAGATGAATATGTTGGGCCAAGTAGGTGTTTAATTTTTGGGCATCTCTATAGGCCCTCTCCACCAGCCTTTAGAATGGCAAGAACCCCCAGTCCTCAAATATAAAAAAAATATTTTTTTCACTCTTGCCTATAAAAAGAGGCAAGGGACACCAAAAACTTCTATCGAGATTAAGCAGTTAGGTAATAAAAACCAAACTCTTTAGTGCTACCTGACTTTTGGGACATGGGTAAGTGGAATAAGTTTGAAAAGTTGGTAAAAGATAGGGGTTGGTTGTACAAGTGCATTAGCACGACAAAACTATATAATGTGGCAAAACAGTTTGGGAGTAACTAGGTGATGCAAACTTCTAAGCCTAGTAAAAGGTTGACTATTGGCTGGGCTAGCAGAAACCTAAGGCCACATTTCAACCCTTCCTCGAATATAGTTATACACCTCCGGGGAGGTCAATGTATCCTACCTCGAGTCCCTGGCGCTATTAGTTCATATTCTTCAGGGATATGGTATGTTGCCCTAATACGAATCAAGTCAGCAAAGGTTATCTTAGAGGCTATTTCAGTGTAGTGGTTGGGGGTAAATAATTGGCCCCTGGTTACAAACACATCACTAGGGCCAGCATCCCCCTCCAAAACAACTCTAACATCACTCGAGCTACTGAAACTACTCGAGCTAGAGTTATCGCTCATGGATGAACTCGATTCACTCTCACAAGATATTTGAGATATACTTTTTGCCCCAATTTCCCCCTCATGGGCCACGTCCCTTAACATAGTGTCATTACTATCTAAACTGAAAGAAATGTTTCTACAAATAAAAAGGTAGAAAGAATAAGAACAGCAGAGGCACTTACAATGAAAATCTTGAAAATGTTAAGCACACAAAAACTTGAGAGCTTCAAAGGTAATAATTCGATCAGATGTATTGGCAGCAAAAGTATAAATGGAGTAAGTTATCTTATTATTCATAGGTGCTCGTGTGCGGGAATCTGAGTAACTGTTATGATGACAGCCTGCCCCAATACGCTTCGTGTTCTGCGCACTAATAGGCCATTAAATACAGTAAAATCACCTCAAATCTTGGTCGGCAGTTTAAAAACTTGGGTCGAGAATTCAAAAACCCCAATCGAATATGGTAATTGTCGTAACTGAATGTAAACTCCCCGCTTCTTTTCATCGACGAGCTCGATCAGGATTGCGAGTTGGTAGGACTCATGATATGGGATAACCCAATAGACCCAACAGACTCAATGTTAAGTTTGGGCCAGAGCGCCTATCAATAATTATCTGGTCGACCTTACTTGGCAAAGATCCATGATCGACCTGCATCGACCTTAGGACCACTCCAGATAATCCAATTGGCCCAACATCAAGTTTGAAATCTATGATTGACCAGTCATGTCTGGTCGACATGTATCAACCTCAAGACCTACTCCTGTATTGACTTGGATTTTTGCTGCATTTATTAGTCTGATAGGCAGCATACCTTCACATTAATAAAGCGTGACAACCGGTACAGTCGCTGTCACAAACCCTGCCACCACCTTTGGCAGAGAAGAGCCTCCAAAGGTACTATTTATCTTGAAAAATAGAAGATTCAGCCACTTGGAATAGTATCAAAATTTGGGTATGGGATGACTATCAATCCTCTGGCAAAGACAAAAGTCAGTACACCTGATAAGGGCACCATGGACAAATCATGCCTGGAGAAGGCTTTAAATACTTTATACTCGACCACATTCAAGGTAATGCCAAATACGCTATAAACCTTTTATACTCTGAGTCTTCTGTTCGATTACTACATCTCGATCATAACTAACTTGAGCATTAAAATGCTTTAGTTGGGAGCACCTCGGCTAGCCTAATGTGCGTTGTGGTTGTAGATCTCAGACATCGAGAGAAATACAACTTGAACACTTGACCTCCCTGATCGAATTCATCCCAAATACTACACTTTCACTATAAGCGACTTTCAGCCGCATCAAATTTGAAAAGCTTGATGCCTAAGATAATGAAAATGTGGATGGGACTTAATTAATTCGTGGCTATGAATGATTCAATTTAATTAATTTGTTTCACATATATAAAAAAGATATCAAAGACTAAAACATTCAATATATTTGGGTGCTTCTCCAATTTAATTAATTTTGAAAGAATGCTCCCGAAAAATGTGCTTTAAGTTGATAAATTGACGTTAAGTAATTTATTATAAGAAAATATTGATTTACTAGTTCTTGTAAATATAAATTTAAGAGATGTTTTTTAGAAATTAATAGGATGTGCGCCTTATGGAAAATAGGACGTAGACTTTGAGAAAAAGTTACCCGCAAAAGTTTCGGGAAATATGAGAACATTAGTAGTTTTAATAGGAGAATAAGATACCAGCAGATCTTCTGAGGGAGATTATGGCTATTAATTCACTTATTCATTTATTTTTAGACAGGCGGGCAATGTTTCCTATTTTAAACAATTGATATCAAACAATTAGTCATGCTATTGCCACTTCCATCAAAATCAGACTCCCTATTTTCTTAACCAATTCTTAATAATTGCTAGGCCGTCCGACACATCCCATTCGCAAAAATATTATTGTGTTTCCCCATAATATCTCATATCAGACCCTTTTTTAATTAAAAATAATGAGATCACGCAGCCCGCCGCAGCTACAGCTACAGCTACAGGTAGCAACCATAATGAAAATTGAGCCCACCTCACAACTCGAACCAACAATGTCTGGTGTCAGCTACGAAACTAATTAATTTACAGCTGTAATATGGATGCGACGCCATCAATCAACTACATATTATTTTATATTGTCATAAGATGTGATTATTTATTTGTAATTGCAAATAAAATATTAAAATAAAAATATGATGTTACCATTGTTTTAGTAAATAAATAAAATATTATTATTATTATTATTATTTTAAATAAACCTAACTTCAATGAATTAAAGAAGTCAAAAAAAAAAAAATCACAATATCAACTCAATAAATAAATAAATAAAAAGAACTACTCCAAGGAAAAGATCGATTTATTTGCGGATTGTTCAACCTGACAAAAGAACGTGGAAAGAGAATTGAAAAAGTATCATAGGACAAAATTCGATAGTTGTAATATGAATCACATGGGATAAGAATGAATGAATGGCAGTCACAAGTAGTTTATCTGTCAGATTTATGTTTAGGGCGGTGAGTGGGGAACAGGTGTGATGTGTCCCCAATCCCCATTATTTATCAGTTCGTGATCAGCGTGTTGTACATTTATTTATGTCCCTTTCATAAACTGAAGTTTATAGACCGTTGATTGTGATGTAATTGATTATTATATGTGAATACTTTTTTATTATTATTATTATTATTCATTTATTTAAATGGATGAATAATTTAATAGTTGGAAGACTTATTTAAAAATATCAAAATCACTTTTCTTTTTTGTGATTAGTCCCACTTGATTCTTATTAAACTGAATCCCTAATTTTGTAAGAATTTTAGATTTTACTCCCTACTCACTTGATTTGATAAAAATACCCTTAAGTGTAATATTTTCACTCATTTTTTTTTCACTTTTTTATTAT
>JACGDI010005330.1:329991-374124 GCA_014898725.1 Jacaranda copaia | reverse complement strand
AAAAAAAAAAAAAAAAAACGCAAGCAGCTCCACGGTGAAAACGAGAAACAACCATTAACCCGGCATTTGCATTGTCTTTTTCTCTTTTCATTTTTATCATTTTTTGGTTTAATCTTTATTTTTTGGTTTCTTCTTCTTGTCAGTCGCTTATGAGTTTCTTATATTTTTTCAATAATATCAACCATTTTTTAAGTTTTATACTTCAAGTATTCAATTAAACTGTTATAAAAAATTGTACCATCGTTTCTGAGGTTTTATACTTTAGAAATTTGAAAATTATACTTCACTTTATCTAAAATTGTATATCTTTTTCTTCTGAAATTATACTCCTTCATTTTACCTAAACATGTATTCTATTCATTGAATTTCTATACTTCAAGTATTCCATTTAATGATTATCCCAAACTGTACTGCAGTTGCTAGAATTTTATACTTAAACTACTCCACTTCATACAAATTTATAGTCTAGTTATTTGAAATTATACTTCATTTTACATAAAATTGCACTCTATAATTTAAGTTTTATACTTGAAGTGTTCTACTAATGGATTATCAAAAATTATACTGTAGTTGCTAGGATTTTGTACTTCAAATATGCAAAAATTATACTTCACATTATTAAAATTATACTTATTTTTGCTAAAATTATACTTCATTTTATAATTTATTTTACCTAAATCTGTACTCTATTCATTAATTTTCAACACTTTAAGTGTTCTATTTATTGATTATAAAAAATTATACTTCTTTTGTGAGGATTTTATACTTCGCGGGTTCTGAAATTATACTTTCTTATATGTAAAATTATACTTTCATTTATAAAATTATAATTGCTTCATTTTAGAAAGCGTGTAATCTGTTCATTAAAGTGTTATACTTTAAGTGTTCTGAAATTGTATTTCATTATATCTAAACATGTAATTCAATTATCTGAATTTATTATAATATTTCACTTTATCTAAAATTGTGCTTTTTTTCTCTCTCTAAAATTATACTTCATTTTACTTAAACTTGTACTCTATTCATTGAAGTTCTATACTTCAAGTGTTCTATTTATTGATTATCCAAACTTTATTTAAAATTTTATTTTTTTTTTGAAATTATACTTTATTTTATATTTTATTTTACCTAAAACTGTACTCTATTTATTGAAGTTCTATACTTTATATGTTCTATTTATTGATTATCTAAAACTGTAATGCAGTTGCCAGGGTTTTATACTTTTAAACTATTCAAAATTGTACTTCATTTTATACAAATTTTTACTCCAATTATCTAAAATTGTACTTTATTTCATATAAAATTATACTCTATTATTTAAGTTTTATACTTCAATTGTTCTACTAATAAATTTTCAAAACTTGTACTAAAATTGCTAATATTTTATACTTCAATTTATTAAAATTGTACTTATTTTTTATGAAATTATACTTTATTTGTCAACCTCAAGGGATGCAGTCGAGGAAGAAATTGGTTCGACCAATACATCGCATAATGAATTGACTTTAACTAGCAACTCAATTGATGCATGGAGGAATTGCATATATGGGAAGGGTCAAACATTCAAGGATGCTCGGGAGTTTAGAATTATGCTTAAGAATTATGCGATGTCTACTTTGCAGTCATTTAAATACAAGAAAAATGACAGCAAAAAAATCATAGTCGTTTACAGTGATGAAAATTGCAAATGGAGAATTTATGTATCAAGGCATGAGATTAATAAATTATTTGACATTCAAAAATGCAATCTAGAGCACATATGTGGTGAGGCTAATCTTCGAACAAGGGGACATTCTAAAGCAGATTCTGCTTGGATTGATAACATTGTAAAGGATAAATTGAGATCAGGGCCATTTTATCGGCCCTCCATCATATTGAAAGATATCCATAGAGAATACGAAGTGGAACTTAGGTACCATAAATTATGGATGGGTAAGGAATTAGCTATGCAAGACATCCATAGTGCTGAGAAGGGATTTTATGATAAGTTGAGGTGGTACTATGATGCTGTAAAGAGGACAAACCCTTGAAGTATTGCAGACTGTGAGATTGACCCAATTAGTCAAAAATTTCGTCAGTTATTTATATGTTTTAGTACATGCCTTATTAGTTTTCTCAAAGGATGCAGGCCTTTGATATTTTTAGACGGCACCCATATTAAAAATAAATACAAACGATGCTTACTCAATGCTGTTAGTAAGGATACTAATGATGGCTTATTCATGCTAGCGTATGCAGTTGTTGACTCTAAAAATGATATTAATTGGGAGTAATTCTGTTTCAAGCTAAGAAATATCTTAGATTCTCAATATCTGCCTGGCTTATCAAGGTTCACTTTATTCTCTGATCGACATCCAGGTCTTCTTAAGGCCATCCCCATGATATTTCCCAGTAGCCGCCATGCATATTGCTTGAGACACTTAGTGAATAACTTTAAGAAACAAGTAGTGTCCTTTATCTTTGTTTGTGAAATAATTATGTGAAATAAACTCTAATTCGTAACATATAGCACATTATTATTTTATTATTTTAAATTCAGGTATTAAGGAAATACCCTCTACATAACAAGAAACATTGGTGCTCTATTTTTATGAAAATTGTATATGCACCTACAAGGCAGGAGTATACATGACATATATATAGCATCTTGGAGTCGTTGCCGCTTGCCAGAGACTTTATTATGCAGTCTGACCCACCATGTTAGGCAAATTCCTCATTCAGTGGGGATCGATGGGGGGTAATAAATAATAATCAAGCAGAATGTTGGAATAATTGGGTTAATCCAGCCTGATTTATGCCAGTTGTAGCCATAGTTGATCACATACGCATGCAAATAATGGTTATGATGCATGATCGACAAAAAGAATCTCATAAGATGGTTGGTCAAATATGTCCCAAGCAAGAGAAGAAGTTGGCAATCAATCATATGCGTTTTCGTAACTTAAAAGTTGTCATGTTTAGAGGCTAGAGCTTTGAGGTGATTGAGCAAGATAAATCGTATACTGTATATTTACATGGCAGGGTTTGTTCATGTAGAGCATGGCAAATTGATAAAATACCATGTAAACATACTTGTGCTTGTATTGAGTCAATGTCACTTTTATCGTATGACTTCACCGATCAATACTACCAAGTTAAGATGTATCAACAAGTAAACCAAGCAGATGATGATGGACTTATTAATGCACCTGATTGCTGATCTCAGCTTGAGCATAGAAGGACACAGAGAATTCCATCACAAATTGAGAAATGTGTAATTAAGTATAAAAGATGTGGTAGAATAGGGCATAATCATCGAACATGCAAAGAATCAGTAAATTAGTTAAATTTTATACTTTAACGAATTTCATTTTATACTTCCTTAGTTTTGGGTTTGTACTTCATTTCCTTCGAATTGTATTCAAATTCACTGGGCATTTTCAATTGAACTGAATTGTACTTCAATGGAACACATTTTATACTTTGTTATTTCAAGATTTGTACTTCATTTGCTTCGAATGGAACTCAAATTCTCTACCTTGATTCAATTGAATCAAAGTCAACTTCAAAGAAATTAATTTTATAATCCATTATTTCAGGGTTTGTATTTCATTTTTTTTTAATGGAATTCAAATTTCCTGCCTCGATTCAATTGAATCAAAGTGAACTTTAAAGAAATAAATTTTATACTTTGTTATTTAAGGGTTTGTACTTCATTTCCTTCGAATGGTTCTCAAATTTCTTGCCTCGATTCAATTGAATCGAAGTGAATTTCAAAAAAATAAATTTTATACTTCGTTATTTCAGAGTTTGTATTTCATTTTCTTCTAATGAAACTATTCTCTGCCTCGATTCAATTGAATCAAAATCAACTTTAAAGAAACAAATTTTATACTTTGTTATTTCAGGATTTGTACTTTATTTTCTTTGAATAGAACTTAAATTCCCTACCTCGATTCAATTGAATTGAAGTCAATTTCAAAGAAATAAATTTTATACTTTCTTATTTTAGGGTTTGTACTTCATTTCTTTTGAATGGAATTCAAATTTTCTATCTCAATTCAATTAAATCGAAGTCAACTTCAAAGAAATAAATTTTATACTTCGTTATTTCAGGATTTATACTTCATTTCCTTCGAACGAAACTCAAACTTCCTACCTCGATTCAATTGAATCAAAGTGAACTTCAAATAAATAAATTTTATACTTCGTTATTTCAGGATTTGTACTTCATTTCCTTCGAATGGAACTCAAATTTCCTGCCTCGATTCAATTGAATCGAAGTCAACTTCAAAGAAATAAATTTTATACTTTGTTATTTTAGGGTTTGTACTTCATTTTCTTGGAATGGTTCTCAAATTCATTACTTGATTTAATTGAATTGAAGTGAAATTCAAAGAAACAAATTTTATACTTTATTTTTTCTTGATTTGTACTTTATTTCCATCAAATCGTTCTCAAATTTTCACTGGAATTGAGGTGTACTTCAGCGAAACATATTTTATACTTCGTTAGATCAGGGTTTGTACTTCATCACATTTGAATTGTACTCAAATTTACTAGGCATTTTCAATTGAACTGAATTGTACTTCAGCCAAACATATTTTATACTTCTTAAGTTCAGAGTTTGTACTTCATTTTCTTCAAATTGTATTCAAATTCACTTGGCATTTTTAATTTAAAATATTATAAATGCTTGATGCAAAATTATATTTACATACAAAATAATATTATATACAAAGTATGCTTCAATTTATATATGTATTTACATACAAAGTGTGATTCAAATCTTGTCATTTTCATGACTTAATATTGTATATGCCATTTTCGCATAGTATTTGTCCATGTTAATTCTTCCAGCAGACCTCCAGAACATTAGGGTGTCTCTAGCAAAACATTCTGCCCAAAGACATATAAAGATGCTGCAATCCATTGTACACGTTTGCTGTCTGTTTTTTTTTTTTTTTTGGCCTCATTAATTTGTCCACATGACACTGCAATGAAAGCATAATGTACCAAGAATAGAATGAAGCCTACAAAAATATTGATCAGCTGTTGACTCCCTACTTTATGAAGAAATCACAGGGGAAGGAAGCAAACTTACAATGGCAGTAGCTGTCGGTTTGTATTTGACGGTTATTATTGAATTCATATGCAAGAAAAAATGAGTCAAGGTGTTGAGGACAACCAAAAACTAGTGACCGTGCCAACAAATCGGTAGGATTATGTAACGACACTGGTTTACAAGATCTAATATGAGGTCTTCCAAATCTTTAAGGGTGAAGGAGTTAACTGTAGGTATCATCTCCACGAATTCTTCATCACTCATATCCTTCAAGTTACGTCCCTCGAGTCTATCTAATATGTCAGCTTATGAAGTATAAAAACAAATGGTTATACTCATTGGAAATGTGATACTGAATTAAGTTAGGGAACCGCTACATACTTGCGCTATTGTGAACATAAATCACACCTTGTGGTGACATTTGTTGCTGAAAGATGGGCTGCATAATATCGACATGTAGCAGTCCACTATGTCACTAGTAAGTTCTCCTCTAAATAAGAGCTCGCAAAAGTTTCTTCCATCTAGAAACTGTCATGCTCCCTCCCAGACAGTCACCCTACATAATTGTTAATTGTTAGTTCAGACACCAATTTATCCAAAGGAAAAATAATAAGCAAATTTTGTTACCCCAAATTATCTCTTCTGACAAAGTTATCGATGACTTTTTGCTTTTCTACTGGAATAAGTTCCCGACCTCTATAATCAGTCCTTTCTTTATAGGGATCAAACGTTTCAATCTTTTGGTTGGCTGGTTCCTCTACCACCAGGATTGGACTGATGTCTTTGGTCTTCTGCAGTACAAAATACAGCACATTAGGTACAAAGTATAACAATTGAAGTACAAAAGACTAGCACATTAAGTACAAAGAATCAAGTATTGAAGTACCCCCTATTGAAGTACATTATATAGCCAACATGGACTACAAAATCCAAGCACATTAAGTACAAAGTATCAACAATTAAAGTATACACTGTTCAAGTACAAAATATTGCCAACATAGAGTACAGAACTCAAGCACACAAAGTACAAAGAATCAGGTATTGAAGTATCCCCTATTGAAGTACAAAATATACCATCATGGAGTACAAATTTCAAGCACATTAAGTACAAAGTATCAACAATTGAAGCACAACTTGTTGAAGTGCAGAATATGACCAACATGGAGTACAAAACTTAATCACATTAAAGTGTAAAGTATCAAGTATTGAAGTATCCCCTATTGAAGTATAAAATATATTCAACATGGAGTACAGAAATCATCCTATTAAGTGCAACGTATCAACTATTAAAGTATCCCCTATTGAAGTACAAAATATAGCCAACATGGAGTATAAGACTCAAGCACATTAAGTGCAAAGTATCAATTATTGAAGTATCCCTTATTGGAGTACAAACTATGCCTACATGGGGTACAAAATTCAAGCACATTAGTATAAAGGATCAACTATCAAGTACGAAATATCAGCATATGAACTACAAATATTCCAACATGGAGTGTAAAAGATCAGCACATGAAGTACAAATATTGCCAACATGAAGTGCAAAAGAATAGCACATTAAATATAAATATCATCAACTTGGAATACAAAAGACAGCACATTAAGTACAAATATCATCAACATGAAGTATAAGATACGATCACATTAAGTACAAATATCAACCAATCAAGAATAAGACATCAGTATATTTATTACAAATAGATAATTTACAAATAAAATGCAAAATGCAAAAACTTAAAATATTAAGTAATTGACAACACTTTCTCTTCTTGTTCTATGTCTTTTTTTGGACGAGGATGAGGAGGACCATAGGTCTTTGTCACTTCTCTTACTCTTTTGGCTGGTGTGGTGCTTGGGGGGCTAACAAAATCTGGAGATTTTTATTTTGGCTTCTTGTCTTCTTGATTGCGCACATTTGTCACAATCGAGGACATGACATTTACCACTTCAATCTCAGATTCTTCAAACTTAGCCACTTGAATTGGTACATAAACTTCTATCTTCAAAGGTTTGGGAAAATCTGAAGGATCATGATGATATTTTGACTTTCTTCATCCATCGTGTTTTCAGATTCATCCCATTTTTTCTGTGCATAATCTACCAAATCAAGTACCCCTTCATTTACAAACTCACCAGCTCCCTCTTCAAGCTCCTCCCTCTTAGTCTTGTGCTCAACTTGATGCTCTTTCTCACCCTACTCCTTCATCACCATCATATAGAATGAAACAATGTTTTTTTTCAATGATTTAATTTCTTCAACTTTAGCTGCAATAATTGCTTCATATACTGTATGATCACAAACATAAACTTGACTCGTGGCAGTATTGGCAGCCTCTGGTTTCTTGATCAAAACTGCCAATTCTAACTCCTCTGGAGTAAGGTTGAGAGCTACAACCTATTACAATGAAAATAATTATCAAATTCAAATTCTTATACAAAAAGCTAACAATGAACTATTACAATTATTATCATTTCTACTGTAATTTGTTTCAATTTTTTCCATGCCTCATCCACATTATGTAGGAGTTTGCTATCCTTCCACCAATAAAAGTGTGGAAACTCAAACAAACTCATTGGTGAAGCCAATGAAGGGATGCGTTCATAGACCCATGCTTGCCATTCATAAATCAAAAAATTATACTCACTTGAATATAAATATAATCAATGTTGTTGGAAAAATGAAGCAAACACTTACCATCAAACCAACTATGCACCAATCAATGTATTTCTTAGTTTTTTCTCCACCTACTCCTATATGGTTCTTCATATCTTGGACAAGAAAATTGTATGCAGCTATGCCCCATGCATACAAACCAACTCTAGACAAATTATCTAAGTATGGTAGGAATAATTGTGGAGTCCAATAATTTGATGTTGGAAACAGAAAATAATTAAAAACAAAAAGTATGTACAACTTACAAAAATTATTCAAGTCTTCCTCACTATCCTTGTATACATACTCCTCAAACTTTTTAGCTATTTCAGATCTAGTAATATCTGTAGCTTTTCAGAAAAAAAATTGTCAAAGGTTGAAGACTTCATCTTCAATGTTATATCCACAGATTGCTCCACATATGGCAACCCTAAAACTGTAGAAAATTCAGTCACAGAAAAAAGAACTTCAACCCTCTCCAAAAAATGAAATGACAGCTTTTTTGGGTCAAACCTCTTCAGTATAGCTTCAAGCCGAATGAAGCTTGAACTTAACTTGGGCATATCCATGTATATATAAAAAAAGGGTCTTCTTCAATGCATCAAAATGTTTCGACCCCATTTTGGACTTTACAATATCCAATTTACTCTGAAAAATTAGGGGGGAGCAACAAGAATAGACTTCATAATGTCTTGGCTTGGCTGCAATTAGATAAAGAAAAATTAATATATAAACAGATAATAAACTAATCCTTTTAGATAATGTGTGCTGACAACTTGAATATTTTGTACTACAAATGCTTCTAAAATGTACTTAAAAAATATATAATATATTATACTACACTTTTAGTTAGGGTATACTTCAGAATTGACTGTTTTATACTACAAAAGTCTCTAAAATGTACTTTAAAAACACATAATATATTATACTACACTTTCAGTTAGTGTATACATTAGGCTTGAATATTTTATACTACAGTTGCTTCTAAAATGCACTACAAATATACAGATTATATACTACACTTTCATTTAATGTATACCGCAGGCTTGAATATTTTTGTACTAAACATGCTCCTAAAATGTACTGCAGCTACACTAATTATATACTACATTTTTGCCTAATGTATACTTCAAGCGTGAATATTTATACTACATTTGCTTCTAAAATGCACTGTAGGTTATATACTAGACTTTTTCATAATGTGTACTACAAGCTTGAATATTTTATACTACATTTACTCTAAAATGTATTGCAGGTTATATACTAGATTTTTTCCTAATGTGCATTGCAAGATTGAATGTTTTATACTACATTTACTTCTAAACTGTACTACAGTTACATAGATCATATACTACACTTTTGCCTAATGTGTATTGCAAGTTTGGATGTTCTCTTTTACAGATAATACACTACTGCTTTTAGATAGTTTTACTGTATAATTTTATCATTATATAATTTTAGGTAGAAAGAAGTATAAACCCCAAAAAGGTGAAGTTCAACTTTCATACCCTTCAAATACAAATCAAAAAATTTCGATCTCACAATAAAAATCATATGTATATCAAATCGATTTAAGTGTTTAACGACTAAAAAATGAATAAAAATCCTAAACACTGAAAAATTACTAACATTTGAAACTGCAAGTTTAGAAAACATATTTGTGTTTCTTTTGCTCGCTTCTTTTTGCACTCAGCTTCTTTTCGCAGATGTTTTTCCTTCCATAGTCGTAGAAAAATGGTAGAAATTTTGGTGACTTTCTTTTTTCTGTTTTCTTTTCACTTCTTCTTCTCTCGTTCTCGCGTCAATGGCGGAGAAAGAATAGTTTCGCGCCCTTTTGTTTCATGCCTCAAGAAGTCATTTTCAGGTGGAAAAGAAAGAGGAAAGCGTTCTTCTTGATTACAGAAACGCATTTCTCAAGTATTTTTATTGTTTTTTTTTTCCAAATACAAGGGTATATAGGTCTTTCTAAGAGATATGGGGAGTGATTCCTAATTTTTGTGAAAAAATGGGGAGTTTAGTATGTAAAAATTCAAATGGGGACTAGACACTAAAATGAAAGTAGAATTAGGAATTTTTTTCTAATTAACTTTTAATAGTTACTTTTAAATAGCATGTTAGGTCATCTTGGTGGATGTAATTTCTAGATCAATCAAACAAAATTAAAAAGAAATTCAATCCTAGAGTTTAGTAGGATAATTTTAGGCCAAACTCATTTTATGCAACTTTTTTTTTTTTTTAAATGGAGAACGACTGAACACATTTTAATTATTATATTAATATTTCAAATTCATGAAATGTACAAATACATTATTTATTATGAAAAATTATTGTGACTATAAATTAATAGTTGATTAATACTCATATTGAACTAAACTTTAACTCAATTATATCACTGAGGAGTCAAGTGGCCTTTGGTTTACTAAAATTAGTTTCATATATAAAGTATGTAGTAGGGGAGGTTTGAATTTAGCAGACTCCTAACATGTGTGTATGAATAAAAAAATAATTTTATCACTGTGACAAGAACTCTTTGACTTATTATATCTCCTTTTCTATAAACTTATTCATGATTTATTTCACCTAATAGTATTTCAAATTAGATTATAAATCCCAAAAATAAAACCATAAAACAATTAAGACAACTTTATAGTAACTAAATAAATATTATTGAATCAAATCGGCATAAGGAAGTGGGATTTTCTTTTGGGCGATAAATTTAAGTTTGAACATGTCACATGCTGAACCAATATTCAAGTGAATTGCATTTTCTGAAATAAGATTATACAATTTATTATTTCCGTAAAGGATATTTGTAATCTATGTAAAGGATAAAAAGTATTTGATAATTCAGGCTAAGATTAAAATTTTCAACACTCTTGAATGATTCTATATATGATTGCCATGAGTTTCATTTTATTCCTATTCAATTATATGGTATTGTAATTTGTACTCCAAAATTTGTATTCTTATTGATTAGGTTGAAAGTTGTTTATAGTGAAAAGGGTAGTGTTTGGGGTAAGTTTGATCATGGAGGTTGGGTAATCCAGATGATATTCTTCTCAAGGTTTGAGATCTGCAATAGCAACACACGTTAAACTAGCCGAGATGCCCCAAGCATAGGCACTCTAAAGCTCAAGTTAGTTTTAATTGAGGGATGATAATTGAATAAAATATTAAGAGCTTATAGTGTATTTGACATTACCTGGAGCGTGGATGGTTATGAGGTATTTATAACCTTCTCCTGGTGTGTGATTTGTCGAAGGTGCCCTTATCAGGTGTAGTAGGCTTTAGTCCTTATCAGGGGGTTAATGATTATTCCAGATCTCGGTACTGTTCTAAGTGGCACAATCTCCTGTTTTTCAGGATGAACAGTACCTTGGGTAGACACCTCCCTGTCAAAGGTGGTGGTAGGGTTGATGACAGTAACTGTACCAACTATCACGCGCCATTAATGCGGAGGTATGCTGTTTGTCAGAATAATAAATGCTGCGTGGATATGAGCCAGCGTTGGAGTTCATAGCTATCGTATTCTTATTGAAGTTCATAGCCATGTTTTTAATAAGATGATTGAATTTAGAAATGAGATAATATGTTTATTTTTATGTGCTTTATCAAGTTTGATATGGAGTAAATTAAGGCTAAAAATGAATTAAGATTATATTTAATATGACAAAGAATAGTAAATTAAGAGCATAATTGTCCAATAGTTTAAATTAAATAATATTTTGAAAACAAAGGGATATAATAGTCAATTTCTATAGACTAAAAATCAAGTTGAGTGCAAATAACAAATTTTGGAGTGCAAATAACAATACCCTCAATTACAACATATCTTAAATTTGTGGTTCAATTTTTTTTGAAAAAAATTAAAACAAAATTCTATTTTTAAAATTTTTCAAAATTATCAGCTCAATTAAAGTCATGATATAACATCATAAAATTTGGAAAGTAATATTTTTATATGCCAAATTTTTATTTATTTCAGCTTTTAAGAAAAATGTAGATGTAGGTAAGGTGGGGACTTCTATTTTAAGATGGAGGGAGTATTAATTGCTCGCTAAATAAGAATGGAAAACGTACATTTGCAGTGAAAGGAAAGATAACGTCTGAGAGTTCGACGGCAATTATAGAAAAAAGAGGGGCATAAAGGTCTAACAATAAAAATAAATTGCAAAACTGAAAGGAAAACCGGCACCAGTGAGGAGCGAGGGAAACCAGTCAAGAAACTGAAACTCAGTATTCGGACATTTAAACTGAAAAGAGTTTGAGGCATTTTCTCCACCAAGTATAAGGGACTCGATTGCCTTTGATGTAGCACAGAAAATCAACAAAAGAAACAAAGTGAAATTGAGGAGGGAAAAAGGAAAAAAAAATGGCAACACTTATAATCTCCGAAGTGGTTCCATCCCCAGTTGAAGATTGTGAAAGACTCAAGAAAGCTTTCCAGGGTACTCTTTCCTCCTCCGTTCAAACACAAACTACACACGCTTTCCTTCTTTCGTGTTTATTTTTTATGGGTTTTTTCTTGTTTTGTTGTGAACAAGAGTGACCGTTATGATATGCACATATTCATTGCAAATGTATGAATGGGTTTATGTTAAAGATATAGAAGCAATTCTTATGGTTTAGGTGTTTGTTGTTGGTTTATAGGACTGGGAACTGATGAGAAGGCAATAATACGGATTCTGGGACGCAGAAATGCAAGCCAGAGGAAGAAGATCAGAGAGACATATCAGCAGCTTTACAGCAAGTCCCTCATTGATTGTCTCTTCGATGAGTTATCTGGTGATTTCAGGGTACATGTTTTTCTAGATTTCATTCTCCTCCTTTATTGAATTGAAAAAGGTACCCTTTCCCCGGTTACTAATGTTTTTCTTATGCATGAAGTTATCCCAAATACGGAACAAGTGCTTCTTTCTTTCTTTCTTTTTTTCTCTATTCTAATTGTTTTTGGTGTTGTTACATTATTGGTTTGTTGATTTGTTTAAGGTTACCTTCCTTCTCTTTGATGATTGCTAATTTTTACTTTTTATTTTCTGGGTTAGAGATGATCTCCTGACTAACTGAAGCTGTAAATATATTTTCAGGCTTGACTTTGTGCCAGGCGCATATTTCCACGACTCAAATAATATAAATATATATATATATATATATATGATTTTTTTTCTCAAAGAGTCCGAACTTGCATTTCTTTAGCTGTTAGTATGTCATACAATATTTTTGTCCTTGTTAGGAAGGAAGAAATTTATTGGATCAATGATTCAGAGAATTTAAAATGGAAAGAAGTGGTGACAGAATAGTTATATTTCTTTGTGAAATTGTTGGAATATGGTTGTTCTCATGTATGTCTGTCAGGGTTGAATCTAATGTTTTTATGTATGATAGAAAGCGGTGATCTTATGGACATATGATCCAGCTGAAAGAGATGCAAGGCTTGCAAGTGAGGCATTAAAGTCTAAGAGGAAAAGCATAATCCAATTACAAGTAATAGTTGAGATAGCATGTGCTGCATCACCTCATCATCTGGTTGCCGTAAGGCAAGCATATTGTTCTCTGTTTGACCGTTCACTTGAAGAAGACATCATATCAAAGATCTCTCTTCCCATTCAAAAGGTATTTGTGTTTACCCTTACCCAAAAGATACAAACATGATTATACCGTTTGTGATTCACTGGATGAACTTACTTCAGCTTATCTGAGTTCTTAAAAATGCTATTAGATGCATCGCAATTCAGCCTATTAGAACTTTTTATAATGTGCTAGAATATTTTCCCAATTTTTTTTTTGATGAAATAGTTTTATTTCAACTCATGACTAATGTCAGTATACATCGATTTCTGGGATATTCTTTATTACCACCTGAAATTTCTGGCACAAACCTTTTAAAATTGTACTGGTGATGAAATGAGATATCATAACTGTCCTATTGTCATGTAAAATAGAGGAAAACTTTTGCTTTGTTTTATCATATTGAACCCTACTAACATATGAGTATTTGAACAGATCTTGGTTAGTTTAGTGAGTTCCTACAGATATGATAAAGAAGTGGTGGATTCTACTATAGCGAATATGGAGGCAGCTAAACTACGTGAGGCCATTGAAGCAAAGAAATTAGATGATGATGAGCTCTTACGGATACTTAGTACAAGGAATATATATCAGCTCAGAGAAACTTTCCAGTTTTACAAGGATAGTTACGGAAAATCCATAGACCAGGTTTAGCTGTTTTATTACAGATGATAGCTAAGTGTCTTCTTCCTGAGTTCTGTTTTGATTTTCACTGCTTCGAGTCCTATTTGCAGGATATTATGACTTGTGGAAAGGGCATTTTGGAGTATGTTTTGAAAGTGCTGATTTGGTGCATAGACTCCCCAGAAAAACACTTTGCTGAGGTAATTTGATAGCTTCGATTATGTTCTCTTTCATCTTTATCCCCAGAAATCTCTCTTAATGCTCAAAAACTAAGGCACGTAGAAAGTTTCTGAAGATAAATCAAGAATAGCTGATGCTCTTGCAGAATTTTTGGCGTTTTAAGTTGAGTTCTATTTTGGATTTCTTATGTCATTTGTCTTGAAATCAACTTAAACATGCTTAAATTTGCAGAAAAGTCACATTTGAGGTAATTGTATGCATGGGTAACCTCGACATTCATACCAGAAAATATTTCAAGTGTTTCTCAAATAACCATGTTTCTGTGATTTGGACACCACCCCAGGTTGTAAGGGCTGCAATTGTGGGGCTGGGGACTGATGAAGATTCACTGACTAGAGCCATTGTAACTCGAGCCGAAATTGATATGATGAAAGTCAGAGAAGAATATTTCAACGCGAACAAATCAAGCCTAGACAATGCAGTCATTGGTGACACATCGGGGGACTACAAGGACTTCCTCATGACTTTGCTTGGAGCAAATGTTTGACACGTTTTTACTTATGTTTGTGTACTTTAGTGAGATGGATTGCTTTGAGAGAACGGTTAAGTTAAAATTTTGGTTGATTGACGTTTGAAATTTGAATCTGAAGACAATTCTTTGTATATAATTCTCTTGTTCCGTTGTTGGCATAAATAAAGCTGCGTATGCCTGTCTGCCTGCCTGCGAGGGCTTGTTTTCCAGGTTACTGACGTTCTCAGAAAAAGCATTTTTCTACAAAGTGACATTGGCATGTAACAATGTTTCTCCAGTAGCTTAATTTCTCTCGTTACCCTGAATTTATCAGGCTACACTTGTATATAATTTATCAGGTAGCACCCATGCACTTCCGTCCATGTGAGGCGTTGGCAGTGAGGACAATTTGGTCCAGAATTTCCCTACTCGCTTTTGGCGCCCAAATACCAGAATTTTCCTTTCCTTTTCTTTTTGCCTAAAAATATCTCACAGGATTGTGTGGCATCTATGCTGTGGGTGTCGATTGGAGGGATCATCTGATGATTGATAAGCGATATCTTAGGTCGGTGGGAGGTGGATGATCCAAAAGGTTATGCAAGCAAGGCGAAGAAAGTACCGGGTGGAAGGCATGAGTAGGTTTGAGCAGCTGATAAAGCTGATGGCGAATGAGAACAATTTAATGGGCTAAGAGGGGGAAGGTGCTTGTTGATGCGGGTTATATGGAAGAAATTTCATGCCTAATGAATTGATTCCTTTCCCTTCACTGATGAAACTTGATTAAATTCATAGCAATGGAAGTTTGATGCTATAGCAAGAATGAGTCTAAAGAGTCAGTACGAAATGATTTATTTATTTATTTATTTGTTGTTTGGGGCGGGAGGGGGTGGTGGTGCGGGGCCCATCACAATGGTTGATGGCATCTGATAGCATATTGTGGTTGACAGTCCCTTTGCTCCGCATAGTTAATATTTTGCTGGATTAAGGATTTGATGTACTTCTCTGGGATCTTGAGTGATCCGATTGATTTAATTCTACTTATATCTTCTGGATCTTATGATACAAACAGTAAGCCAAAAATCTTATATAGAGATTAGATTGTTTTCAGCTTAATGATCCCTATCATGCACCAAAATGCCTCAGGCACTTCCCGTAGGATGATTTGATGTGGTCTTCATTGCTGAGACTGAATAATTGAGATGTTGGGGAAGCTTGAAACCAAATCATCTGCAAATTGTATTTTGTTTTCAATCTCTTCCTGCATATCCAAATAAGTGCATATACCAAATGTATCCATTCGTTTCTTGCTCTAGAGATAACCAAACATATGCGCAGCAAGTAAACAAGAAAACATGACATCAAGCTTCGAAGTTCAACAGAAGAGCCAAGTTGATCTGGACGCAGAAGTCTGGACACTGGAAAGTGTGCAGGGGTACAACCTGCAACTACTTATTTGTTTTCAGAGTGCATTGCCTGTTTCTGAGGCACAAAATGTGATTTACCCTCTATCTGTGTATATAAAATGAACGGAAATTGCAGATAGAGGCACAAACCTACAACACTTTAGACATGAGAGTGAAAAGGAAGCTAGCAGTAGATGCCAGGATCCAATGTCTTCAAGATTCTCATTACAAGTCATTAAAGAGACTGATTTTCTGCAAGAAGCACCAGCAGCAGCAGTATTAAGCATCTCATTTGCTAAACCTCAATGAAATCACAATCAAGATCCAAATGTAAAGAAGACTGCAAAAGAGGACATAGAATGTGTTATGTGGAAGATATTAGTGGTTCCAACGAACTTGACTCCACATCTTCATTATCCATAGGCCGCAAACAGGGAGGACAGTATGCATCTGTGGCATTTTGCAGGTTAGCTTCCATCAGCTGCGTCTTCTCATCAAATTCATCCCTATCCCGGGCATCCTGCCAACATAAATTCCTCATTGTTATTTGCACTACAATGTAGGGTATTTTGCAGATCTAATATAAAGTTTAGCATTAATCTTTACACCAAAAAAACTCAGTATGTGTAGTTTGAAGTGTTGCAAATCAGCAGACACAAAAATTAGGTTTCAGGGAACATGTAATTAGGTTCTGGTTGGTCAAAGCCTCTCACACAAGATAAGCTGATCTTTTGGCTACATTAGAAAAAAAGCCAATACCAATAAGATTCGACAAATTGAAGCTAAAATGTTTTCTTGACTCCCGTCAATCCCAAAAACAACTTTCAGTAAATGAGCTTAGTAGCATATGCATGAGAAACCAGCCAAATAAGTGCTGGACAAGTCTCATTACAAGCAACACTTTGGCTTGTATGTAAAGATCAGTTAGTGGAAACAAATATAGACATGGTTCACTATGCTTATTTCGGAGAAAAGTTTAGATTAAGTTATGCACTTATGACACTTATGACACTTATCTACATATATTGGTAGTTGGAGCTAGTAAATTTTTTGTGGTAAGAAGAACATCAAAATCGAATTAAAATTACATTTGTTTGCTGCCGATATACCCAATCAATTTTTCCAGAAGCAATGACACTATTTAACCTAAACTGCAGTTTCGATCACATGGACTGGATTGAAACTGAGATACACTGGTCCACTGACAAAGTGGAATGCTCAATTTAGACCTAGCCCAGCTTTTGTCAGTCATACTAAAACAGGGGACCCAATTATGAAAGGGTGTCCTTATTGTGGGTTAGCTTAGTCAATCTGGCTGAAACTCACAATGAGAAAGAGGCCCTACTCACTACGAATGATTTTGTCTCAAGTGCTACTCCAACTTCTTGTTCTTGTTTAGAAGCGATTCCCATGGACTGGTGGGCAGTAGGTAATAAAGATAAAAGAAGACAGCGACTCTTCTAGCAAGCCATAAAAAGCAAAGGGGAGATAGAGGGAAGGGAGCCCGACAAATTCAACCTGATTGCTGACAGCCTGCCTTACTGACCGGAATAATTTGAATGTTTTAATTAAATAAAGGGGGTGCCAATGACTCCTTTTACATGCCTTACAGGTCTCGATTGATTTTACTCTTCCATTTTGCAAGGGCTGACTATTTGAACCAGTTGGTCAAAGTATAAAACCTTAACTCCTAAGAAGATGCAAGAGAACTGTATGACAATGTGAGACCTCGTTTAATAACTCTCACCTCAATGACGTACCATGCTCACGCATGTGAAAACATATTTCCTTGCGTGATGCATAACACATTGTTGAATGGACTACCTGTGTAATGCCACTTGTTTGTCCTTCCAGTTTTCTTAGATTTCCTCCATCTTTAGGACTCCTGCATAGAATCTATAAACCAGTTCAACATTATTTTTCAGATTTTCCTGATTGCAGAAGCTCCAAAGGACGCCTACCAATGGCACAATCTTTGGTTGAAACTCAATGGAGTTTAGAGGTCTTAACAAAGAAGAACCCACATTACAACGAAAGGAAGACTATTAAAAATTCTTAAATTCTTTGTTATGAGTCAATATGAAAAGATGTATACCAGAGAAGCTAGGGATAGACACATTCACATAAATTTGAATCTCTGGAATGTCGGGAACCTAACAAAAATGCAGAATCATGCAAACCCCAAGACACTCTTCTCTCCCTATTGTAATTTGATCATCATGAGCTTCTTTGTTCTTAAATTTCTTTTAGATACCTAACACGAAAAACCTAACAAAAATGCAGAATCAAGCAAACCCCAGGACACTCTTCTCTCCCTATTGTAATTTGATCATCATGAGCCTCTTTGTTCTCAAATTTCTTTTAGATACCTAACATGAAAATTATGAAGCCAAGCACACACTCTCAGATAAATAGGATCAGAAATTAGAAAGCAAATAACACACTTTACCTTGACTGAACACTGGTAAAATGTAGGAAGGAAGCGGATCTTGCAGTATTCATTGAAGAGCAAAGTAAAAACCAAGAGAGGTATGATGGAAATGGAAGCTGCAGGCTTTGATTTCAGTCCAAAAAGACCAATCATTGTTACTTGCATTATGACAATTGCAATGAGAATGTAGTGGTGAATGTAAGGCCAGTATTGACCACATGTCTCATACGTAGTTATGTACACATCTTGAATCTGCAAGTTGCAATAAAAATTTGTATCATTGATATAAACAAGGTTCTTCTCATATCATCACTTATTGCTTGTAGCATTCACCAATTTTGGAAAGAATCTACTACTTGAAGTAAGGAAAACAAATATCATGTTTTGAAGAAAATAAAAAGTTGAAATATGTAAAGATCTGTCATCAACTCTGCCTGATGAAATCTAGTTCCTCTCACAGGAAATTTTTGGAAGACTCGTAAATTTTAACAATGGGCAACAGTGAGATGGAAATTCCTCTAGCTATCCATAAAAATTTTCTCTCAGCAAAATTCAGCCAACTTTCAGCATTTTTCTTTAAATGACTTTATTTGAGAAGCATGCAAGTGATCATAGGAAAAGCATGGAATCAGTATTGATAGTGAAATTGAATCTTAATCCACCTGATACATAACAATGTTTCGGATGTAGACAAGGCAAGACGGAAACTCAAGATAACTTTCCACTATAAGAAGCTTAATTTCCTATTCATGCCAGAAAATCTCTCAGGCACATTAACCAGAAAGGAACTGCAACATAACTGAAAATTGGAAGAGCTGAAGAGATTCTTATTATGAAGAATGGTTTGCTTTTGGTTTTCTTATTTTGATGTCATAACCAAAGCAGATCATACAATTTAAAATCTCATCAAAATTGCTTTTGAAGTTCTCCGAAAATGAATTTGAATAGAAAGTAGAAATGATAAATAATATTTGAATGATGATCCCAGCCAATAACAATAACGGAAAACAGCAAACTATGAAGCCAAGCTGCCGAAAGCTACAAATACAATAGATGGACAAGAAGTGAGTGCCAGTAGTTGCCGATGGATTGATAGTTTGCATAAAATTGCTCCACACCCTTTTTCTATGACTTCAAAGGATTTAATCTCATTCTAATGACACAATTATAAGCAAAACAGCCAGAGATAGGTATCTGAAGCCCAAAAGCATATTGCAGTGAACTAAAAATATATTTTATGCTTGAGGAAAGAGTGTTGACCTGGTTTATGAACACAACGTAGCCAAGACAGAAATAGCTTATCAGAAACGGGAGAAGCAATGGTGATACAACTGCATATACCATCCCAATCAAAATGCAAAGAGCAACAAAAGGAATTATCCGATAATAAGGTAAGGAATAAAGGTAAGGCCATTTCTTCTTCCCACGGTCCCATGTGTGTGACTTCACTGCATCCCACATAAGCAATCCAGGCTGAAGAATCTCCAGAGAAAATCCTGAGAGCCCATTCGTAAATATGTAGGTCATGAAAAAGTTTGCCTGAATGAGAAAAGAGAAGGAGAACAAGGTGTGAAATGATAAAATAGATTGACAGTGTCAAACATTCTCATAAGTCATATCACAAGTAACAAGTCTCAACTAACTTACTTGAGCAGAAACAGCACTGGCAAGATGACTAGGAAAATCCTTAGGATGGCTGAAAGATTCCCCAATTTGATCAAGTAAAGATCCTGATAACAGGCTTAAGAAGAAAACATTTCCAACCAGGAAATAGAAAACCATATTGCATGCTGTTATATCCTGTCTACTCCTTGAGGTGTAACCAGCTAATTTTGCCATTCCTATCATTGCAAAGGGAGCCGTGTATATAAAACCATTGAGAATGACGCTTGGAAGATATCCTGTCACAATAGACCTCAGTCCAGGTCTATTATTAATGGAAAAAAGAATTTCTGGTGTTAGAAACTAGGCAAAGTTTTCTTATTCCCATCTTACTCGGTATTGAACACATACTTGACTTTGCAAGTGAAATTCAAGAATGATAAAACAAGAAGATGAAGATCAAAAATTCAAGAATGATAAACAAGAAGATGAAGATCTAAAATTAAAAATGACTGCACAAGTAATAACATAGAATTTACCCTGAACAAATGAGAAGTAATTAAGTTACTGTGTTAGACCACCTTTAATATGCTATAGTAATGCCAATGGAATATGCATATGCAGAGTAAATAATGACAAAGAAGTAAAACTGAACCAAACTAATATGCATTTAACACTTGGATCACAAACAAAGGTGCAGAAACATGAGGAAAGAAAGCCAGAAGCATAGAACAGAGAATGCTCCTTGTGCTATGGGAGAGGAAGTGTAAAAGCAATCAATCCCCTGACCTCGTTTCCAGAGAGAGACAGTGGGAGAGTGGGTTGGTATTACTTCAAGAATGAAGTAACAATTGACCTACACATGATTAACTAAGGAATATGCTAATGCCAGTTGAACAAGACCATTTACTCTTACATCAACTGAACTGCCATGGCAGGGGGAAACCATTTCTTCAATCGTTCGTATTTTGCAATTCCCTGGACTGCTGTAACAGGTACAGCAAAGAAGATTGTAAGTACTGATGCTGCCATGTAGACTCCAATTTTGTAAAGAGGCAAGTATCTATATGGAATTGCCAAATTTTTCCATAGTACATCTCTTGGTTCTGGAGCCATTTCAGTTATCCATATGAGAGGGTTTGAGATCTGCTGAGATTGGGCTGCTAAAGCAGCACCCCACCGTGATTTGAATGTGACAAAGGCAACAGGCAACTCCTACAAAATGGAAAAGATGAAATCTAATTAATAATTGTGTAAAGCATTTGACAAGGTGACTAATAACTGCTCTGTATGCTCAATAGCTTATAGCACAGTGACAAAAGCATGCATTGTCAATACCATGTATGATTATAAACAGAAACCGCAGCTTCTATAAAAGTTCATGCAAAGTTATACTTCTAGAACATGTCCCAGATCAACTAACAAAGACTTCTCCTCAACAATATGGAGTTGGTTGCAGATAGTCCTCCCACCTTACTTTACCAAGGCCCCTTAGCTTAAATCATATTTAGTTATCCTATTTTCTGTCATTAGGTTGAGTTGTTCCTCTATTTACACCACACTAGTCTCATCATGTCTTCTATCTAGGGTTTCAAATTTGACCATCTTTGTATGTGTGCAACCATCTTAATCTGTTCTGCCATGATTTATCTTCAATGGCTGCTGCCACAATCAGTTATGTGGATGATCATTCTGAGGAAGCACTCTAAGGAATCAATGACTTTTAAGCATTCCCCTTTGCATCTATACATATTTACAGATTCATTAATTACAGTCATAAATTTGTCTCAATCTAGATAACTTCATACTGGTATTACCCGGTTTTCAGCATCATGACTAAGCAATTATCGTGCCCTAGCACGAGCTTGTTGGACGTGATGATTGCCCCAAAACCCACATATTACATTGTGAAATTTGGCTATGGTTGGCTTGCCTAGAAGAGATGTTCAATGAAATTACATGAATTATTTAGTCTAAACTTATAAGGTAGTCACTCTTTAAGGATTTAGTCCGTGGGGAGTTCCTTCAAAATACGATGCCCTCGTCATGATGTGATACAAGAATTGGATTTTTGGAGGTAGCTCCTCTAGATTCTAGAAGTGGCTCCACGTATATAGCACTTTGTCTCACAAATTCAAGAAGTAGCTCCCATGCGCATTGCACTTTACTCCACTTAGCGCTTAAGTAGCTCCCATATGTGTAACACTTAGTCCCTAACAGCGATTAGTTCTCAATATCCTTCAGGTGATTGGCTGTGATACCATTTTATCACGCTAGACCCAGGAGCTTGTAGGATGCGAGAATTGGAGTGCATCCTTAATTCAGTTGTGATCAACTTGCTCAAAAGGGGTATCCGATGGATGCACATAAGTTCTCTAGTGAAAATTTTAGCTAGATCATTCTTTTAGTGTTTAGTTCTTGTGGGACGAAAAATAGTAGGCAAAAAACTTACTGTTAACTGACAAATTGATCTATACACAAGATGGGGTTCAATAAGTTTTTGGACTTCTATTAATAGAACAAGCATATTACTGCATATGAAAAGAGATTAATGCCCGACTGTTGCAACCTCCTCCCAGGAATGTAAGTACTAGCAACAACAGTTCATAACACTATATTCTAGAGGAATGGGGACCAACAAAGTATAGAGTCCAACATGTTCTTAACCGTTCTTCTCAAAAAAACAACTAGATATCTTTGACCTCACACCCTGGTTGAAGTTCTTTTCTTGTTGTCATTGAACTGCACAAGCAGCAAAATTACCATTTACATGCTGGCATCATGAATGTGCTGAATATAGTATTGACAGCAGCAGACCTAAGGAAGCCTGCAATTCTCTATATTTCAAAACTAAGGATTGTAGAGGTTATTCTACTCTAATTAGTCATCAAAAGAAATCTGAGTCTAAGATTCACCTCTTTATTATTGAAATAAAGAATAGTGGAATATGACCTTTTATTTTGAAGAAAATTGGAGTTAATTAATTTATAATGTTTTCAGGACTTAGGCAGGTAACTCATTTTGAACAACTAATCTGCTCCTGGAATAATTGTTTTACAAAATCATACATTGTTTCCTTGCTCAACATGTATTTACTGATACCATCCACTTTATGACATATTACAACATAAAGATTTGGGTAAGTAACAGAACCTATTAATCTGGAAATAAATCAGGATGGACATAGCACAGCATTTAATTATTCAGAAAAACCTAAAGAGTCCAATTCATTGTTTCAGTATTAGCTATAGAAAGTATAAATGAGAATTAAGATAGAAAGCTAACCAGCCAAAAAGAATAACTGGAACTATGGATGACTAGAACAAGAAAAAGATATAAAAAGAACTAATATTAAGATCAAATTCTGCCAGCATGAACAAATCAATAACACGAATCTAATCCTTCAGTCTTTCCTTCAATTTGGGGAACAGTTCTTGTTATATTGGAAGTCAATGATTTGCAACTATCTGTTTTTGTTTCCCCAAAGAGTAGCTACGAATAGGAAAAAATCATGTAGGTCGTTCAGTGAAATCATAGACCAAAATTCAATTGCAAGGTCTGTAGTGGTGTTAAGATAAATTTTACCTTTGCTTTAAGCTGGTTTTTACTTTGCATATGCCATATTCTTTGATCAAGTTCTTGAACTATTTCCTTGAGTTGCTCTATCTCTGCATCATTTTTTAATGCTTCTGACTGAAGGAACTTTCTCTTATGCATTTTAGTCAAAGAATAATGCCTCAAGTTTTCAATCTTTCTTGTGATAGACTTCGCCTGATTCTGTACATGATTTGAAGAAAATATAATAAAAAACTGAATTGCTGGTATTTGTCAGAAATATCAAAAACCCACAAAGGAATTTAGTTGGTATGCAAGTGCAAACTTACAAATAATTTCTCGAGTTCCTCCCCATCATATAGTATTTGATAAGACTGATATGAACGTGGATGATACTTTGAGAAAAAGTGATCTACAGAGCAATCATGAGCCTTGTGTTCATCACATAATGGGATTTCTCGAACTAAAACAGTGAACTGATTAGGCTGATGCCTCATGTGATGTAGCTGATGAATCCTCTTGAGCAAAATATCTTTGTATTCCTACAGATGACCAAGGAAACAAAGTCATGTTGTGTAACAGCTTATCCTGTCATCAAATTCCAAAACACATGCTCTTTACTTGGGTTAAAAAGAGCTTGAATTGTTGCCTTAAGCTATGTTTTAACCAAATTTATAAAGATAGTTAAGGCTGCTCCTAGAAAATAGCAGTATTTTACACTAAACTTTCCACCAGGAAGATGGCCTTGCCATGACCTTGTTCAAAATTTTCTGATCTGCAGTCTATAAGGTGAAACACTTTAAAGTTGCAGCAAATGACACAAGATTGCAGACATACTATAGCAAATAAGAAAGAATGTTTAGATTCTCAAAGTCCAGAGGTAGTTCAGAAAGAATTATATTATTACATCTACAGCAAACAGAAATAAACTTGCGCTATAGATTTCTGAAAGTAGCCCTTTCATGAGAAAGTCAAGTATTCGCGAAAAATGACTACCTTGTACAATAGGTATAATCCATAAAAGGACATGGAGTACAAACACGAACAATGCACCCAAAGCCTGTCGAACATCAATTACTAGGGTAAGTATCCATCACTATATCTGGTAGTTTACACATTTCAGCCAATGCGTTAAACTGAACAAGACAGAAAAGCAATTATGGACATTTCACCATATCCTACAAACAAAAAATAGTAATAATGAGATTTTAGTATCTGTAATACAAACCAAGATGATGACCACTAATTTTGATATTGTATACACTACAAGCATAATGCCAGAAAATCAATTGAAGATTGCAAATATATCTGCAGAGCCAGATAGGTTGAGCAGATGCTACATAAATAAGGAAGTTATGCTGGTGCCAGCAGAAATGTCATTTGCATGCTGAAATCCAGACAACACACAAGGCCAAAAAAATCTGGGAGCACAATATTAAATATTTGCTTTGCTAATTCGAATGGATAATAAGTGTGTCCTGGACAGGTACAGGAGACAAGTGAATTGCATAAAAGGACTACAGACACATATTTGCAAGAGCATGTGTTTCAATGATGGTGAGCACTTCAACCTATTGCATATGCTTCACATTGCAAGCAACTCAGGAAGTAGATTGCGGGCAAAAAAAGAAGAGAAAAGATAAAGTCCACTTCTTCAACAATTTTAATTCTTACCAGTCAGAGCCTTTGCCAATGCTTGATATTGTGAAAGCATCCATGGAATGAGAACGGGTGAAAGGCCCTCCACATCCAGCTTTATAGTTAAGCGGAAGTAGTAACAGTAATCCAACTACAGAGCAAACCAAAAAGAAATTGATCCTGCAATGGTACCTTCATATGGAATAAAAGATTGTAGACCGCACTGCATAGGCCACTAGATATATCTTTTAATATTTTAAAATATTCCTAGACCACAAGTTTCTGTATTTCACATGTAAAGCTTTACTCCTTTCTGCTTGGGAAATGCTTTACCATGAAACAGAAGCTTGAGAGGTTTAAAAGTGCAGAGCGAGTTGCAAAGATGACACCATTTGACAAATCTTGGGAGTGGGAAGTATCACAATCCCGAAAGTATGTGGTTTATGTATATTAGCCACCGAAAGAGTAAGAATACAAGAGTTGGGTGGAAAAAAAAAGGAAGCAACCAATCAAAAGGAGATAAAAAGCCATTGGCCTGTACAGTCCAACACACAATAAGTTTTTTAATTCCGATTTTATATGCCTGTCCAATAATGAACTGAACTAACTTACTAACATGATCTATGAGGTATGTGCAGTTGCAGGTCCTCTATTTTTGCAACATATTTGAGCACGCACATTTTTAATTCATAATAAGAATAGAGGATCTTAAATCATAACTCCACCACTTGGTTATCTTATAATTACTTTTTTAGTTGTTGAGAGAGTGAACGGATTTTCCACGAGCTAAAGTCATCATCAAATCCCGTATATCATTAGCTTTACTATTCCCAAACCCGAAACCAGCTTATCATGGTAACATTCTATACCCATCTCAACACACATGATTAGCATAGGCATCTCCACATGCAAAGAAAGGAACATCCATTTACCCAAATTTGAAAATCTTGATTACAACAAGTGCATCCAGACCACGGTGTTCAAGAGTTTCATCTTGGGATGCATGTAGGGAACTGGCAATCCAACTGAAGGATGGGATATGTCGGAGAAGGGAATAAGAGTGATCAAAGGGGGTGTGATTATCAACAGGGATGCGATGGGTGTAGTAAATGGTGGCTTTGGAAGGTTGTTTCTTGAAGATGGAGTAGAGTGGAAAAAAGATTAAAGCCAGTCCAATGTTGATGGCTGCACAAGCCAAGAGGGAATTACATTCCATCTCTTTCTTGACCAGAGAAAGAGAGCTCCGTGATGGTTAAGGACCTTAAGTTTCATATTAGGGAAACACGTAAATTGCTGTACGGAGAGTGGGAGTATCCTTATCGTAATTCCATGCTGATACAGTGCAATAGTTAAGGGAGATGACCAGGTAACTAGAACATTTCTCTAGGATGGAAGGTCAAGATTTCTCAAAAAATGGAGACAAAGATTAGAAACAATTACTATTTCTGAGCTTGCAGATAGCATCTATTAGGATTCCATACTCAACATGTTTTCCTGGGACAACTATATATGATCAATACGTTGAACAAGTATTTATATTTCAGTTTGGGATGGGACCAACATTTCCCACTTTGGCCATCCCGGATCTTCCATTTCAAAAATGAGTTACACAAATGAAATCTTTGCCTACAAAGAAAGTAATGCACCACTAGTCAAATGTGAAAAAATATAAAAGTTTGAGTTAATTAAGAAAAATGACAGTGAAGTACTAAAAGAAATTGAGGATTTGGGAGCCCCAAAATCTTGTTTCACTTGGATAACACCAGAATTTTCGCAATAGAACATGCAACACATTGTGCTCCAATACCCAACCCCTCAAAATTTCCGTTCTACCTGCCTTCTGAACAAAATAAAGGGAAAAAGTTTTCAAAGAAATAAAGAAACCCTCAAGCCAAGAGAAATATCAAAGCAGAAAAAAATTATCTGAAGAAACTGTTCAGATCGAGGAGAAATCAAAACCCAATGTTCCATACCCAAAAAAATTCTGACAATAATTTGGTAGAATTGAACTTAATTAATTGACTTAAATTGCCATAAGAAGAGCTCTACTTGAGGCTCACCCGAACTTAAACAGCCTTATGAAGATCAATGCGTCAAGACCACAAGTGTCAAGTATCTCCTCCTCAGTGACCAAAAGAGCTCGGCGGATCCACCCCACCGACGGCAGCAGCCGCCAGAAAGTGAAGCGGCGGTGGAAGGAAAGCTGGTGGTGCTGAGAGAGGCGGCGGGCGTAGTATATGGGAGCATTAGAAGGCTGCTTTCTGAGTATAGAAAAGAGTGTGAGGATCAGCAGAGCTAAGCCTATGTTAATGGAAGCCGAAACCACCAGGCTCTCTACGTTCATCTTGTCTTTCTTCTTTTAGTTTAGTTTTGTTTATTGTACAAATGAAAAGTGTAAGGATAGATGGCTAAAACTGTACTCGACGTGGCGGAGTAAGAGGGAGGCCACCGGACTGGACGTGATTGCATGAATATTGCATGGGCTTTTGACTGCTAGTGATGATATAAATACATTATCTTTATCTATTCTATTCTCCACCCTTCACGGTGGCTTCGTTTGGTTGGCTTTTTTCTTACTCCCTCTGTGTGTGTGTGTGTGTGTGAAAAATGACTTAAGAGGATGTTTTTTGGATAGTAGATTCAAAAGATGTGATATTTATTTGTTTTTTTTTATAGGTAATATTTATTTGTTTTTATTTTGGAAGAGAGGGGTTTATAGAATATTTCGGGCAGGAAGTGGTTTTTCTAGAAGTGTCTTTGTAGGTGTACATTTTGAGTACACATAAGTTTTTTGTTAGATTAGCAGGTGAAATTAATTTTTTTTAGATTCTTCATGTTTGTATAATTATAAAGATTGCATGTATATATAGTGATTAAAACAAATGATTGAAATGAATGAAATATGATTTATTTTGGGGATGAAAAACACTTGATTCCGTGCTACATTAGGAAATGTAGCTTTTTGTTTCGACGTGTTTTCACTCATGAAAACATCTTGAGAAATGCATTCAAACAAAGCCACTATTGTAGCCACTTCCATCGAGTTATAAATGAAACTATTAAATGAGAATTGAAAATTGGATGCGATTGCACTTAAATTGCATATATTTCTGGATATAAGTGAAAAATACATATTTACTATTATATATGAGCACCTATTTATTGTTTTAGCTAAGTTACGGTAGCAGCTAGCGACAAACCCCAAACTTCTCTTCCTTCTTTGTCCTTTTGCTTTCTTGATCGCGAGGTTTGTCACAATGTACTTGGCAATTTGAATCGAAAGAAGAGGTAGAGCACTCCAATTGAGATGACAGTGGTAATGACAAGAAGTGGAGGTAGAGCGTAAAGCAGTTATAGCGGGTGGGTGGAGACTTGGAATTTGATGGCGATCTCCAGTGGAGGATACTAGAGTATTTGTTCTTTGGGTAACTGGATCGTGTAAGCAACCAAGTTGGGATGGGTTTCGATAGAGGCAGGTTCGGTGCCCTTGGATTCTCACAGAAGTGTTTTCCCTTATTCTATAAATGTAGTATGCTTCCTTTTTTTGTTTTTTTTTGATAAAAAATTTAGCAATTTATGTGCATGCGTCCATGGTTCCACTTAGGTTGTTGATGATTGGTATTGCCCTTTAATATTTGAAGAATTAAAGGTTTTCCATTTTTGCGTTGCATCATATTTCTTTTTCTAGTGAAAGCGTATAGTTTGTGTGGGATGTCACTCTCCACTTTTGTCTTGCAGGACCGAGAACGAATACTAATCATTCTATGGTCAATGTTTTGAAAGCAAGCAGAATAATTGAAAAATTTCTTAATTTTTTCTTTCTTCTTTCCATTTTCTACGTAATTAAATTATGCTTAACTATAATATTTATAGTTTTTATGTGATTTGGGGCTTGAAAACTGTTGCTTCATGTATGTTTACAAAGTTTGTCCTTTCAAACAACTTACCTAAGAGGAGGGCCAAAAGTGATCCTCGTTCGGTGGAGTTAATTTTGGAAATTCATTATTAGAGCACTTTTGCCTAATATATGTTTAGAAATGTTCTGTACCTTGTTGTTTGATTGGAATACTGTTGATATGTTCTACATTTTATTACTAGATCCTTCATGTGCAATTCTTTTGCTTGATTATCTGAAAAATTATGATTTGTTTAGTTTTATCCTCTGTAATATTAATCTTATGATATAGCAGTTAGGAGGAATTGGAGACTCATACATAATTATGCAATATTTAGATAAAGATAAGTGCTGGAATGACTCGAATAAAACCTAAAAGTAGATCATATGTCGTAACAATTGATGCTGCTAAAAAATGGAGTTAGGGTCATTTTCGGAGGTCGGCTAATTTGAGTGGGTTTCTACACTATATCACATTTGCGAAGAGTCAAAGCTCAGAATTTTTAGTGATTGATCATTCAAGTCCATTTTGACTTTAGGAGTTGATATTTATAGTGAATATGTACTTGGCGGGCTTCGATTCACTTAAATTTGGGTGCCCATTTTGATGGGCTTAATTGATTGGACTTATTGGCCTTTAATTTAAGTCTGGTCTTGAGTCTATTTCCAAAGTGGAGGATTCTTCTGAGGAAGGATCCAAGGAAGCTCTTAATATCAATAGTAGTTTTGTTGGTATTGACGAGACACCTTGTTCACTTTGTAAAGGGAGTTTGAATTAAATTCTATAGCATAGGGTCCGCACCTTTGATAAATATAAGTTCATTCTTCCTTATTTAGAGGATTACGTTATATCACCTCATCTAAGGTACTTCACTATTTTCAATAGTTACTTTAATAGTGGGTTCTCTCTTTCACCTAACATCTTATTGTTGGAGATAATTATGAGTTATAGGATGTGTTTGAGATAGTTTGCTCCAAATTTCTTTTCATATTTTATGGAATTTTAGCACCGCTTCAGGGAATTAGGTCTTCTTATCTTTCTAGATAGTTTTCATTCCTTGCCTGGATGTAGAAGGTACCGAACAAAGCTTTCTTTGATATTTTTCCTAAATTGAGTTGTAAATTCTTAAGTGATTTGCCTTCTCCTAGAAAGCCTTAGAAGAATAGAGAATTTTCTTTGGGGAGATGAGGGTTGAGGGCTTTCTTGTGTTTGGGGTGGCTCTTTGTCATTGATGCATTTGTGAAAGTTTCATTGTGACATTTGCCAATTCTTCAAGAAAAAGTGATTGTTTGCTTCTTCTTTTGATGTCACCTATATGTTAGCTAAAGGTACTTAGTTAATTTTGTGGACTTTGTTAGGTTTGTTACTTGTTTTTATGTTCTTGCTATGTCCTCAGTACTTACATTATTTTTGTTGATTATTTATTGGATTGTTGAGCTAATTAATCTAATTACATGTTCTTGGCAAGAAAGAAGATTAATTTGGCAAGGATCCAAGCTAGGATGGTGGATCAAGGTTTTCATAATAGGCACTCGATAAAGTAGCATCGTGGGAAGGCTTCATGTGGGGCAACATTTGAGCCTTTTACAATGGTGCTCTAGGAAGGCTCATGCTCTATCTTTCTCTACAATACCTAAGGCTGGCACAGGCCATGGCTCCAAGCTAATGATTTCAAAACTCGCTGGGATGTATCCTCAGGAGTTGGTCTCTCAGGAGGTACTTATCTAAAGTATTCTTGTTTATTCCATGCTAGTGAGGGCAAGGATATGTTTTACTATAGTCCATGTCAGAGTTGTGGCATTAACTCATATTGGACATCGATGAGATTACTTTAAGCAATGATAGCCTTTAGGGTAGAGTTAGTGAATATGATCAGGGGAAGTTGGAGATATTTACCTCATTCCAATTGATTGAGTTTGTTATTGGAGACTTAGCTCAACACAAACATTTTCCTCGTTAGTTTGTTTTGTATTTATACTATATTTGCAGTTGTACATAGTTTTGTTTATCATTTCCATTACACTTTTGGAACTTGATTATGCAGATGTCTCATCGAGTACAAAAATTGCTCAATTGTATGCTTAGAAGGGTGAGGAGTTGGTGAAGTTGTTAGAGGAGCATGATCAGCTAAAAATGCAGTATTTTAAGGAGGTGAGATCGGGAGAAGTTTTTGGAGTCTCTCACTGGAACGGTACTTGTGTTTATCCATGTGAGAAGGCAATAAAGGAGTTTAAGGGCTTTAATAAATTCTTGGAGGTAGTCAAGATGGAGGTTATTGTGATCTATGAGAGACTATCCAGGATTATCGCCATGTGCTTAGTGAGACTAGACAATACTCTCTAGAGGACTTGCTATCATTTAACCCAAATAATTTGTCAAATTTTTCTGCTAAAGTTTTAGAGGCTAGCATTGATGCTACGATAAAGGATCCTATGGTTGTGGCTGTGCAGGAGTACGTTAGGACTTAAAGTAAGAGTTGATTATTATTATTATTATTAATAATAATTATTTTTTTCCTTTTGTTGAGGACTATGTTGTCTTATTTTTGCACAAGTAGTATGCTAGCTAGTTTTCTTTTTGGTGGCCAAGTGCAAGCTAGACATTAGTACATATACACACATACTTTGATATTTTTGAACTTAGCATTTATGGTGATGGAGGTTTTTTTTATACTTAGTAGCTTGGATGAATTTATCTTTCATATTTTTCCTTAATCTTGCGTGTTGTTTACATGCAGTACGTTTACACTTTTTTGCTTTTTTTGTCCCCTGAGACTTCACTACGATAAGGAGTAGGATATAATGGACATGACCGTGAGCCCTCTTGGGGGTCTTACCATGGAGTTAGTTTTATGAGCTCCTCTTGAGGGCTTTTGTTGTAGTTATTCATAGTTGATATGCATCCCTCCTTAGAGGTGTTTGATGAAGTCGTAGTGCTATCACCATGTGCCCTCTTGGGGGTGTAGATGTAATTATTACCACTGTTCACTCCTTTGGAGGTCTTACAGTAGTCTTTGGTGTATACGCCACCATCTTTTTGAGGGTTTTATATTGGTCTTTTATCACGTGCTCCTTAGGGGTTTTATATTAATCTTTTGCCTTGTGTGCCCTTAGGAGTCTTATAGTGGTGCTGATATAGTTGCCATGAACCTTCTTGGAGGCCTTATAGTGGTGTTGATGCAGATCACCACAGCCCTTTTTTTCTTGGGGGTTTTATAGTGTACGGATGTAGTACACTCACCACTATGAGAAGTTATTTGTTTCCTGGTTATTATTTTTCGTATGCATGCCTCTTGGGCTTCACCATAAGTAATATAATCCTGCATTAGTCATTGCACAGTAGAAAAGGTAACACAATTGAAAGGAAAATATTAGAGAGTTCTTAATTAAAAAAATAAAGGAAACAGATGTCGTCCTTACATCGGAATGTCTTTTATTTGTAACTGTTGCAATGATATTTGACTACTTGAAAACAAGAACTTAGAACATAAAATAAGAAAATTCTAACTACTGGCATAATTTATGAGAAAACAAAAGCTTTAGTATGTCGCAGAGGGTATGCTTATCTATTTTGAAGGGTGTCTCCTTTCTTTGTTGTAGATATTAAGTAGTTGACATCAATGTCTTCTCAGTGAAAAGTTTCCTAAGATGCAAATTTGTATTATGTCGGCTTCTCTTAGAGGTTGATTCCTTATATGAGCATTATAGTAATTTTAGTTCTTAGATTATGTCTGTACTTTTATCCAACTTGCTCTCTCGACTTCCTTTTATATTGCTTAGGCTAGTAGTAGGGATCTATATTCTTTCTAGAATGCTAGCATAACTTTTTCTGGCAAAATGCTAATTGCCAATAGCTTTCCTTATTCCACTTGGCGTAGGAAACTTAATCTTCATATGGTAGGTTGATACAACTGCTTGAAAAAGGTTTAGTGTTGGTCTTCCTAGCATTGTATTGTATATAGATGGAGTATTGACAACAAAGAATTTCACCACTTCTTAACCTTGCTTAAGGAGAGTGGTAAGATGTTGATCTTTTGCAGTTGGGCAATATGCACACCAAGTTGAAAAAAGGAGTTGTAGATTAGTATACCTATCAAGGTTCTAATGTTCATCAAGATATTCTTCATCCTAATATTAGCAAAGGAGCTGGAGATCACTAAGGCATCATTGTGCTCACTTTGCCTAATCTCTATGTTTAATGTTGTGGAATGGAGGGTGCACTTCATATTCCCTAATATTAGGACCATTGAGTGAACTTGTGTTTGTCTTCCTACTTGTGCTAACATTTTTCTTGCATTTCAGGAGTCATCTTGTCCAGGTCTTCGAAAGATCGCTAAAATAACACTAAAAATATGTAAGTTCTCTAGGTTTCACCGATGCTGCCATTCCTTTGGTTTTGATGGTTCACTGAGCAAGCATTAGTGATCTTCATTGTTTGTGGATTCAAAACTTCTCTGGGGATTATCCTATTTTTGAGCTGTATACTCCTTTGGGTATCTTCTCCAGATTAGTCTTTTGATTTCATCCCTTAGATTTCAACACTCCTTGGTAGGATGCCTAAGGTTGGGATGAAAGCAGCACTACATTTTGGACTTTTATCTCTTTGGATTATCCATCATGTTTGGGAGAGGGTACTAGATCAAGCCTTACTACTCTAGCACGAGCATTATGTCTATCTTAGATATTGTAAGAAGGGCTATATGTAGAGAATACTTTGTGAGGGATATGTTGATGGTTTCCCAACCTTTTATTATTATTGCCTTTTTTATCTTGCATTTTTTTTATTTTGGCATCCTAAGGGGCCATTCACCTAGATTTAGATATATTTCTATGCTCGGATGAGGAGTTCTTAAAATGTGATAGGTAACTTTCCATTATGGACTCTCAAAACTTGTGATGCCTCAAATTCTACTAAATGATATTAGGTAAGAGCTCCTAGATGATGTAAGAAATCTCATACATGCTTGGACAAAGCAGTTGAGGTAGTTTCTCAAGGATTCTTCATTCTTCTACTTGACAGTAAATAGGTAAGTTGTTATCTTAGAGAAATTATTAAGGAAGTGTTGCATCAATTACTTCTAGCTAGTTATGGATCTAACTAGCATCTAGTTGAACTATATGAATGCATGCTTTGTAAGGGTGATATGGAACACCTTGTAGTAGACAACTTGACTCAAATTGTAGAGCTTCAACATTGTAAGGAAATTATTCATGTGCTCTTTGGTGTCTATTGTGCTCAAAATGAGTGATTTCACTAAGATGGCTGCGCAAAAGAGGATGCATCATGTGAGAGCAACAACTAATGGACATACTCACTTCTTACTTTTCGTGAGTGTTAGGGTACAACCTAATGGGTCTGAACTCCTGTTGCATGGGCAATCGCCATTGGAAGTTGGCTTCAAAGAAGGATTGAACCTCTATTTGCTGAGATAGAAGTGGGGTAGTATCCTATTCTTGATTTGGTCTTCAATCTTTCCTTTACAAGGATGATGATGCTTTCTTACTCCGATGAGAGGGATGGTTACTCTTGAGGGTAGTGGTTTAATAGTGTCATCAACATGTCTTAAGTTATCTACAATACTAGTCCTTTAGGTATAGAGCTTGCTACACTGGTATCTCCTTTAGTGGCGGATGCGCTTTGGGGGTTGACTTTAGCGCTGGAAGTAACTGCTTTTTAGGATGGTGTTTCTTTGCATTCTCACTTCATAGAGCTACCTAGGCACTGGAATCTCAAGCTCTTAATCTCGTTGCATCCTCAACATTCCTTGCTCTAGATAGGAGTTCTCATAGATGGTGCTAAAATGATGCTGCTTAAAAGAGAAGTTAGAGTCATTTTCAAAAGTTAGCTGATTTGAGCGAGATTCTACTTTAGAACACATTTGTACATAGTTAAAGCTTGGGATTTTGAATGACTAATTTTTTGTGTTAGTTTTGACTTTGGGAGTTATTTTTTATAGTGGCTGTGTACTTGGTGGGCTTTGCCACTTAAGTCTGGTGCCTATCTTAATGGGCTTAATTGATTGGACTTAATGGCCTTTTATTTAATTATCATTAATTGAATTGGGCCATTTTATTTATTTTTTACTTTCTTACCTTAAAGCTTTATTTTTCCATATTAACAAGTAAGGAATTTTAGTTTGCCAATTTGTGTTCACATTTCTATTTATTGGTATGAGTCCAATTGTTGGTATTTTTATTAGTATATATTACATCAAGCAAGATGCACATTCTCATACTTGTTCTTGAACCTAATACTTTTTATATTTTGGATTTGCTTTGCTCATTTGATGGGGACCATATGGATCATTATCTACTTTGCAGTTGTATGATAACTTTTTCTTTCAATTGATATATGAAACTCAACATTTTGTAGTCATTTTTTCCCCTATATTCCACCTCCTCTTTTGTCATGACTTTTTCCAAACATACTAAAGAGAAGGCATATGAAACAGTTGTAGAGTATAAAATTTATGAAATTTTGATCATGCAACTTGAGAAAGGCATATAGAAGTTAAGAAACTCCCTTGAGGTTGCCAAATGTATAAAATTGCATCAGTTCTCTTTATCTTAAGGGTAATTACAAAAATTACCCTTAAGATTTGCCTAAATTACCAAGAAAACCTTTATTGTTTGGAAAAGTATCAGGACCACCCTAACTTTTAATGCCGTCCAACAATACAATCCAGCTGTTACTTGCTATTAGGGTTTTGAAGATGCATAGTTAAAAAAATTAGGTGAAGTTTCAAAAATACCCTTAAGGGTTGTGTTATATGATATTTAAATTTATTAAGGATTTTGTAATAAATTTATTTATTGAGGACTAAAATGTAATAGTTTGGCATTTATAGTTGTTAGCTTATTTTTGCCTATATATACACACATACATATATTGTAAGATATCTAAAATTTATAAATAATACATTCATATATACTAAATCATACATATACACAAATATGATATATATACACCTACCTCAACCCCCACCATACTACCTAGCCTAGCGTTGACTAGATTTGGCTTGCAAAAATCCACATATTAGTTATGGCTAGGTTGCTTGGCCATAATTGGTGAAAGGTTGCGAGGGTTGGAGGGTTTTTTTGTATTGTTTTAATCCTTATATATTGTTTAATTAATTAATAAATTTAATTAAAATATAAATTTAATACTTTTTACTTACTTATTTCTTAGTTATAAAGTAAATTTAATTAAATTAAATTAGATGTATTTATAATTTTAATATTATTGAACTTGAAATTTAAAATTATATTGTTACAATGATAGATTTTTATTTTAAAAATTATTTATTTATTTTTGATTAATCAATAAATTTAATCAAATGCAATTAATTATTTTAAACATATTCATTATTTTAATTATTGAGTATGTAATTTAAAATTATTCAAATTATATTATGTAAAATAATATATATAGATTTTAATTTTTTATTTTACTCATTCCGTTTCTTAATAAATAATTTTAATTATATTTAAATTAATTAAATCATTAAAGTAATTCACCCTTCAAATTATTAAAGTTGTACTGTATAAGCAAGTATGTTAGATCTTTATATTCTTAATTTTTACTTATTTTATTTATTTATTACTAAAAACTTAATTAAACTATTTTAGAAATGTTTCCTATTTTATCATTATTAAATATGTAACCTAAAACTAATTAAATTATTTTGTCTAAAGTTATAAATTTAGATTTTTAGAAAATTAAGTTGATAAAAATTAATCAAATAGACCCTTACAAGTTAAAAAATATTACAAATAACTCCAACAATAATTGTTTTCAATTCTTAATGGTAGTGCATATTTGTCTTTTTGCACTTTCTGTTTGCATTACATATAGGTTCCAGAAGTTGGGGGGGGGGAGGGTTGATAATTTTCCAAACAATGAGGATTTTTTGTGATTTTGGTAAACCTTAGGGATAGTTTTTATAATTTACCCTTATTTTAATTATATTAAACTTGGAGAATTATGCATTTGTAAATGCAATAATCCAGTAATTAGCCTTAAAAGGTGTTTGGGTGAGTTTATAAATTTTTCAAGATATAAGATGTTTAACTCAATTTTCTCATTTAATACTTGATTAATTTTGACACTTAACTATACTAACAACATCTCCTCAATTAGACAAATCAATTAATATAAGTTTTATTAATTTTGGCTTCATAAATCTAATTTTAACCTCCATAGTTGGTGGGTCTTCATCTTTGAGTGCAAAAATTTGAACAATCCCCCACATGAATGGGCAAATAATCTGACAGATGTGCTCATGTGGATGCATGGCAGAGGTTCAGCTCAAATGGTGTTGCATTAGGAGAGGTTGCTTTTGGCTTTGAACCTTTCTTGATGAGAACTATTGGGTGCACTTGCCAATCAGTTAACATGATATCTTGAATTATTTAGCTTTTGTGTATAACAAGACAATAGTACTGCACACAACACCATTTAATATTCAGTTTTATGGTTTGATTGTTGTGTTCATTTTAGCCTTGAACAAATCTTGGTATTCATGAGTATTACTTTGAGAATTCAATCTTCAAAATTCTTGTAGGACATGCCCAATCCTTACTCGAATCGGTGACATCTCATTAAGAGGTTTCTACTACACTCTTATTTAATATATCGAGATATGAGAATCATTAAAAGCAATGCTTAACCTAGAACTTTTGTAGGATGTATTGTCTGCTTATTAATGGTATAGGTTAGAGGGTTGTGACCCCCACAATGTTTCCACATTGAGTCACAGTTGCATAGCTTGTTTTTCCCTTTGAACCTACTTCACGGGATCTTCAATCACATAGGTAGGATTCTTGTTATGGTGACTTATTTATTTAAAAGCTTCAGTCCCATTCCATTTGATGATTCGTTTACTCACTCTTTGTTTACACCTTTGATTAGCTGATCCACAAGATTATCTTTAGACTTTACACAGTTTATTGAGATAACATACTAGAGAGTAGTTGTTTGATGGTATTTTATCTTCCTCATTTATGTCGAGACTTATCATTATACATTCTATTTTGTGCCTGCCCAATAGCAGATTGGCTATCACGATAGATACAAATTATTGGCACAGGTTTGGTCAATTTGGAATGTCTTCCAAAAATTGGCATGGCTATTTTGCTTCCTCGTCTACTTTGTCCAACGCGATGAGCTCTAATACTTTCATTGATCTAGCTATGTAGGTTTGTTTTGAGGATTTCCACAATATGGTAGCCTCACCTAGAGTGAATACATATCCACTCGTGGACTTGAACTCATTAGAATAAAATATCCAATTAACATCACTGTATCCTTCAATTACAACTAGATATCTGATATGATTTATTTTAAGGATTTCCATGATACGACAGCCCCATCTAGAGTGAACACATATCCATTCGTGGACTTGGACTTATTAGGATCAAATATTCAATTAACATCCTGTATCCTTCAATTGCAACTATATATATGGTATAGTGCAACTTATACTTTATTGTATATTTTAGGTACCTCAATACTTGAAAAGGGCATTCCAATGCTCTTGTCTAGGTTTGCTTGTATATTTACTTAGTTTACAAGCTGCATATGCAGTATCTAGTCTTCTGTAGTTTATAATGTACATAAGGCTTCCAATTATACGTGCATACTTAACTTGAGTTTTTTCTTCTCTTTTATTTTTGGTAAGCTATTGGTTTATATCTATGGGAGTTTTCACTGAACTACTAGCTGGATATAGAAACTTCTACAACGCTTTCCCAATGTAATGAGATAATGTCAATGCTAACCCATTAGATGTTCTTATAATTTTAATTTTGAGTATGATATCAACAATGCTCATATCTTTCATATCAAAATTGCAACTTAGCAATTTCTTTGTCTCTTTGATTATGTCACTATTGCTTCTCATGATTTACATATCATCTACATATAGACATACAATGACATACTCAATTTGTGTTTCTCTAATACACATACACACACACACACACACTTGTCACATTTGTTAATTTTGAAGCCATTAGCTATAATCACTCGATCAAATTTAAGTTGCTACTGTTAAGGTGTTTGTTTTAAACAGTACAATGTTTTAATTAAGTCACACACATTTTTCTCTTAGCCTATAACTACGAATCCCTCAGGTTGTTCCATGTAAATTTTCTTATTGAGGTCACCATTTTGAAATGCCATTTTTACATCATTTTTTTGGATCTCAAGATTATTAATAGTGGCAAAGGCAATTAATAATCAAATTGAAGTTATTCTAGTCACCAATGTATTTGTATTAGAGTAGTCAAGACCTTTCTTTTGTCAGTAACCTTTGACTACTAGTCTCGTCTTGTACGTGTCTATTATACCATGACCTTTCATTTTTGTCTTGAAAATCCTTTTATACCCTAAGGGTTTATTTTCAAGAGGTAAATATACTAATTCCCAAGTACAATTTTGCATGATTAACTCAATTTCACTATTTATGACTTCTTTCCATAAAAGAGCCTTGCCTCAGTAAATGTCCATGGCTCACTTTCTAATATGTAAGTCAATAAGTTGGGTCCAAAATATTTTACCATTCTAGCTTTTTTACTATGTTTAGGTTCAATGTCTTCTTTGCTCAACTTTTAAACTTCTCGAGGTCTTTTAAATATTACTCATCCTTCTTCCTTTCTCCACAAAAATACTTCTTCAAAGAAGGTTGCATTCCTTGACTCTCTTATTGTATTGACTTGAATGTTGTCAATATCAGATTTACGTACAAGGAATTGATAGGCAACACTATGTTGTGCATGACCAATAAAATTTTCATCAATTGTCTTTAGTTCTATTTTGACCATTTTAATAAACTCACCCTATTTTAAATAAACTCACCCTCACACTTGAAGATATTAATAGGCTGGTAGACATCCTTTTCATGCCTCATATGGTAATTTTTGTAATTTCTTGTGAGGTATCTTATTAATTTTACAATCAATAATACCTCCTTCCATGTGTTTTGAGGTGCTCCTGCATTAATTAATAATGTATTCATCATTTTTTTTAAAGTTCAATTTTTGTGCTTAACAGAACCATTTGATTGTGGTGCCTAAAGTGTTGTTACTTCATGAATTATTCCATATTCACCACAATATTCCTCAAATGGGTGAATATTTTCCTCACTTCTATCACTTTAAAGTACTTTGGTTTTTCTACCAAGCTGATTTTCAACTTCATTTTTATATTATAAATGCTTCTGAAGTTTCATCTTTGCTTGTAAGCAAATAAACATAGCAAAATCTCGTGCAATCATCGATAAAAGTTATAAATTTTTTTTGCCACCTTTAGATTGCACCATCTTTAAGTTACAAATATCAGTATGTATCAAACTTAGTAGTTCAATGCTTCTCTTAATTGACTTAAAAGGATCTTTGCCATTCTCTATGTACTTTGAGCTCGATGAATTTTCCATGTAGAATATTTTTTCATTTGCACTTTGATAAGTTGTAAACATCTTTCGATTGGAGCAGACATATCGAGTGGCATTAGTATCCACCCACCATTGCTTAAGATTTTCTGCTTAGATAACTTTTGACATCATAGTTGACAAGTTTAGCTTTGTCATCTCATCAAAGACTTGACCAACTTTAGTCACATGTGCTTAGACAACCTTATTCTTCTTCTTTGACCCACTTTGATGCCTCCAAGCATTGATAGGAGCCACAGTTTGCATGTTTGGGTTCTCATCAGGTGTTGGTGGATCATTACAGAAGCACTTATCCAAGTTTAGTGTTGTGAGGTAGAAAAACATCTTTTGTTGCCACCTTTTGAAATCCTTCTTATTGATTTTTTTCTTATTTTGTTTCTAATTTTTTTCACATTCAAATGAAATAGGAGCTACTCTTGAAGCACTACCAGTGCGTCTAGCATTGGGCTTGATAGGAATAGGTGCCATAAGTTGAGTTACCGTAGGTGGCACAATGGATGTCATATTTCAAGCCACACCAGATGTTGCCAAGTTGGAAGTGACACTCTCATTTAAACCACTAATAGTGGAATCATTGTTTGAAGTCATGGTAAGAATTTATCAAGTAATGCCTAGAACCTTGGTAAATAATAGTAACTGAACAGTTCCAAATTGTAATTGACTTAAATATGCAAATAGTAATATGTTTTCTTCATATAAAACTATTTTTCTCAAGTTCAATAGGAAATAGAGTCTTTTTTCCAAAATAGAAATTTTGAATAAGTTAGCAAATTAAATAGATTAGTAGACAAGTTGTGAATTTCTTAAAAAATTATTTTCTTATCAGCAGCACAAATAAAATCTATTTGCAAATTAAATTAGTGAGTAGAATATAAATTTTCCAAGAAAGATAGAATTGAATTTCTTAAAGCCAAACAAAACCAATTTATTTTCCCTTGGGAGTAATGGATATGCAAGTGAAAGAACTAACAATTATTTCTAGGAAAGGAATGTGATTTTTTTAAAATATTTTTTAAACCAAAAACATAATCTATTTCTCTAAAGTAAGCAAGATAATTTTTTTACTGGAGACTAACTTATTTCCTTGAAGTGAAGAGTACAGTAGCTATCTAACTAATCAATTATAATGTCTTAACACTTAAGCAAAAAAAGAAATTGTTTTTCTATTAAGTAAGGCACACAAACTATATAACATCAAGTGATTTTGTTAAAACCCATAGAATCTTAGTAGCAGATTAGTTAGGTTAACAAAATTATGTTTTTCAAGTGATAAGCACATTAGCTATGGTGATTGATTAAAATTCTAGCACTCCTTTTTTTTTTGTACTTTAGAAAGTATGGAGTAATTTTTTTTAAAAATAAACCAAGGGAACAATAATGTGTTCCTTCAAATTACATGTATAGTAGGTATGCTAACAATGGAAGGCAGAATCTATTTCCTTTTAGGTGAACCAAGCAAAACACATAATATTAAGGTAGCAAACGATTTCCACTATACACGAATGTAAAATTCATAATAAAACACTAAGACGTATAGTTCTAGCAAGGCATGAAAACAAAATCAATATATGACATGTAAATCAGTTGAGAATCGGGAGATAGGGCAGACACATAAAAGTTAGAATTTATATGATAAGTAGAAACTTAATATAAACAATATGACACCATTGAATTATATATAGAGAGACAAGAAAACCTTAAGCATGTTAGAAAATTGTGTGCGCACTAATGTTTAATAATTTCAATAGCAAACTAATATTACAGATCGCATAAGATATGAAGTAAGATATGTTGTACCTATACTATATTCTAACAACTAATAAAAAAATAAAATAGAGAAAAGAAAGCAAACTAAAAGTAAGTTAATGCATGGTGAATCGAGACCTATACGAGCACAGTTTTCTTAAGATTTTATCCACCTCCTACGAGTGCTCGAGGCTACTGATGGATAACTTCTCATGATACAATAACTTTAAATAGCCAAAGGTAGTACTCCTATTGGCTGAACTTGCAAACCAAATTGACTTGAACATCTGTACTTCATGGAAATGTGCATGTACGAATGCGAGTATGAATGCCTAGAACACTATTACGCTAGAATGTTTGTATGAAATTTTTGATGAAATGATACTAAACAACACCTATATTTGTAGGACTTAAGTGTCTATTGTTATAAGACATGTGTCTATTATTATTGTTATTATTTTTGATTGTTGTTACTATTGTTGTTGTTATTATCATTATTCTTATTATTATTGTTTTTCTTCTTCTTCTTCTTCTTCTTCTTATTATTATTATTGTTGTTGTTGTTGTTGTTGTTGTTGTTGTTGTTGTTGTTGTTGTTGTTAATATTACTATTGTTATTATTGTTATCATTCTTATCATTCTTATTCTTTTTTTTATTGTTCTTGTGTTGTTGTTATTCTTATTATTATAATATTATTTTTCTTGTTATTTTTTATTATTGGTATTATTCTTTTTGCTATTATTATTGTTATTGTTATTATTGTTGTTATTAATATTATTATTATTTTGATGTTATTATTGTTATTATTATCATTGTTATTGTTATTGTTATTCTTTTTGTTCTTTTTATTGTTGCTGTTCTTGTTCTTGCTGTTGTTGTTGTTCTTTTTCTTTTTATTGTTGTTGTTGTTGTTGTTGTTATTGTTATTGTTGTTGTTGTTTTTATTATTTTTATTATTGTTATTATTCTTATTATTATAATATTTTGCTTCTTCTTCTTCTTATTGTTGTTGTTGTTAGTGGTGGTGGTGGTGCTGCTATTGTTGTTATTAGGGCTAAATTTGTTTTGCCTCTGTACTATGGGGTATATATCAAATACCTTCCTTCACTTTCAAAACATTCAAATACCCCTTTAAAGTCATTTGCTGTTTGTAAAATAGCCGACGGTACCAAAACTCTACAGTAAATAAATGATTTAACCTCATCAAATAACTAAATAATATAAAAACCTAGGATACATAGTTGCTTTTCCGCACAAGCAGCCTATGTTTTGTTGGTTCCACATGTCCTGTATTGGAATGGAGTTCTTTTATATTCTTTTTAAAAAATGAAATGATTTAATGTTTTTGTTGGATTAGGAGTTGGATGATGCTTTAGGTCCTAAAATGAAAGTAACAAAATTGAAGTAAGAAACCTGAGCATTATATAGTAAATCAAAAGGGTATTTTGGTCATAAAATTTGTCAATGATCATATGTATAAAGGGAAGATAATTTTAGTGCTACATCAAACAACCGTTACTTTTCTAACAACAAAGAAGTTTGAGTTGGGTGTTTAACATTTTTGGTAGGTCAGGTTCCATGTATAGATTTGTCTACATATAAAAAAAGCCACGTGTCATAAGTTTTTATGTTATTTAGTTATTTATTAAGGTTAAAATAGTAATTTATTGCAGAGTTTTGACATCGTCATTTATTTTTCTAACGGCGTATGACTTTGAAGGGGGTATTTGAAGGTTTTGGAAGTATAGGGAGGTATTTGATACATACCCCATAGTACAGGGTGGTAAAATGAACTTAACCTTTATTATTATTATTATTGTTGTTGTTGTTGT
>JACGDI010005330.1:296840-329669 GCA_014898725.1 Jacaranda copaia | reverse complement strand
TTATTATTATTATTATTATTATTATTATTATTATTATTTTCATATTATTATTATACACTATCCATCTACTCTCATGTCTTAGATAATCTTTAGCTCATAAACTCAATTTGCTCATTCAATATTTTATTAATTTTGGCATTTAGCTACACTAATGACATCTCCTCAATGACAAATTAATTGATAAGTTTAATTAATTTTGGCTTCATAAATCTCATTTTATTTCCCTCAAACATTGGTGGGTATTCTTCATAGAGTGCCAAAATTTGAATCGAAAAGACATTCATAGATTAAATAGAATATTGTTCGTCCAGTTGCCTACCCAGCATCACACATTGGTAGATATCTGGGAATCATGCATCCACAATTACATAGACATATAGGTGTCAAGATATGAAGTTAAATGCAAACACTAAGCCTTTGTTTGGTTTAATGGCCAAATTGAAACAATTGTCATACTTTAAGTAATCAAGATCATAAGATGAAACAAAAATGCCAAATTCATCTACTATGGTTTAATAACGTGTTTTGCTCAACAAATAAATAATGATGAAAAGGTAGTGACATAGAAATTTATGAACCCTAAGATCTTTTATTTTTTAAGGTAATCAAACACTAATTAAAATTCCACTCATAACATTTGGAATGAAGTGGATTGTGTGCTTTTCCTTTTTTTCTTTAGGGACGACTACCAATTACATATTAATTGCACTACAAGGTAGAGAAAATGAAAGGACAAATAAACCAAAATTGTGGCATCACAACATAATGGAAAATTACTAAAGAATGAATGTGAACTCACCCAAGATGCTATAAAACTATTTATAGAGGGATGCTACATAAGTATTTATAATTGTGGAGATAGACATGCCTTTTTTTTTTTAAATTTTTTAAGAAAATATTTCAAATAGGAAAATCATCCATTGATACTAGAACTTTAGCTTTAAGGATGGATAAATCTTTCTCAGTGCGGCAAGATTTATGTTAATTATTGAAAGAGGTGTAATGCTAAGGATCAAATTTAAAATATTTAAAAACAGAAATCTAACTTAGAATACGCCAATACAAGGATCTAAATTATGTCTATATAATGGATTAAGGTCAGATTGTTACCTTTCGAGCAAAATCCAGCCAAACACTCGAAGTAGAGCTTCATTTCCTAAAGGCAGACTGCTTTTGGCACAGCAGAGTGTGATCAACTTTTGATTGGGCAAATCATCTCAAATTCAAGCCAAATCTGGACCAAAATTTCATAAACTAAATGGAGAACATCCAGTAAAAATTTCACCACTAACATCTTTTGAAAAGACCTCGAACAGATTCCAGGAACACACTGCTCGAACAGAGGATCACTAAAGCAAGTAATCCGAAAATCGTCTTGCCTCTAATGCCAAAATCCACACACCAATTGACAATCCTTTTCTCCAAAATTTAGATGGAAAAATAAAGGAGAAATATAGCTGGTAGGAGGCCAAAAATGATAAGGGAGGTGAAGAAGAGAGTGAAGCCTCAACTCATGAGATAATCACTTTTGGAGGGAATTTTGGATCTAAGTTTTAGATGCACAAAATGTGTGTGTTTCTTAGTGCTGGCAGCCCCATATTCCATATCTATATATAGAGTGGAGATGGTGTGATGCCAACTCAAGGTGGGGGTGCTGCCTAAGCATGCCAACTTGCAAGCATTTTGTAAGTTGCATGTTAATTTGTGTTGAATTTGAATTTAATTTGGAATCTACATTTCATCTCATGAAATGTCTACTTAATTAAATTTTAATTCAGCATCAAATGAACATTTCATTTGAATTCTCCCTCCACAATCAATTCTTCATTTTAATTGAATTAAACACTTTAATTTAATTAAACTTTGACTTAACCTTTAAGTCAACTAGCTTAACTCTTTAAGCTAGATTTTACTAACTTAACTCTTTAAGTTAACTTGACCAATTGATAGTCATGTGGTATCAAATTAAATTAACACTTAATTTAATTGGTCTTAATTTAACTCCTTAAATTAATTAGATCAATTTAACAATTAATTAATCAAGCCGAGATGACTAAAAATTGTGTCAACCGATTCCCTCAATTTTTGACCACTGTGGAATCCTGTAAACACTCAGAAGATCCCCCTTAGTATTTAGGATTTCTTATTAGCTTTTGTGTGTAATCCATTAGGTTCTACCGTTCATTGGACATGGGCTCACAACCTTTGTGACTTTAGAATATCATATATTCACGTTAGTTTAAACTCCTTTAAACTAATCGACTCAATACAATTAATCTCTATTAATTGAAGAGTACCCAATCCCCATGGTTGATGTCCAACCTCAAGCCTATCAAGCCCAACAAGTGGCCGAATAATGTTTTTGGTGTACTATTCTAGCTCTACGCTTACCATGCAAATACGATCCTTCCGTCTCCTATCTCTATGAAAGAGGCTTAGGGTAAGATATTTTCCGGCTCCCTAATAGCCTTGATACTATGTATCTATTCTTGATGTTTAATTTTGGTTTGTGACCCCATCTTTGAAAACCCCTTTTTTCAAATTGTCACATTGTTTGGCTAAGGACTCCTTGGAATCGATCGTTATAGAATGCATAGGAGATGCACTTGCCTTTTACAAAAACAAAAAGTCAGATCCCTTCTTGGATGTCATAAACTTTCATGTCTAAATATCTCATGCCCAATCACCACTAGAATACTCGTTAGGTGGCCAAGGTAGAGTCAAAGAATAAGGACCTAAACATAAGGTCACGATGGATCCTCAGGTTGAAGGACTAATTATATGAACTAACGTAAGTTAGAGAACTAGCCACTACTGACTTGCCACTATGGCTATCTAATGGATTCTTGGAATGGGTCTCCAGTGCCTTATTCTTTAGCAAGTACTTATTAACATGCACCCATATCTCATACGGTTTGCCCTTGGAATGGAGTAACTCCAACCTTTGGATTATGCATCATTAGTGCAAATCTATTTGAATCTTAAATGCCTTGTCTCATAAGATTCCATGCTTGGGATTTTTAAAATCATGATCGTGTAAAACTTATTTCATGATCACAATCTAGTGTGTGATCAAGTCCTATAGTCTATATGATTTAAGGGCTTCAATTGTATGCTAGTGAAGTTATATAAACATATGATAAAGATGGAAATTTCTAAGAATATCATTCAATCAAGATTGTATCACAAGTGAAATAGTTTTCATGCCCTTCATATTGGCCTGCATTACTATTCCAACAATCTCTTATTTTCCCTAAAGCTAATTTCCATAGTCTTAAGACCCATTTTCATAAGATGTTCTTCAGAGACCTTTTATGATAGGGGTTAAGACAGTGGTTCTACTATATTCTCCTTTGAGGCAACTTTATCCACTCAGTTGTTACCTCTATCAGTTGATATCTTATATCAAATGATATTGCATTGACTATTTTGGATCACTAATGAGATTTTGGCTAAAGTCCTGAGCTATTTTCCAAAGGCAACAAAGGGCTCATGCATGCTAAGCACCACATCTAACATTTAGATGAGGTTTCTATGCAAACACCTTCCTTTGGGGCTTCAAAAACCATAAATTATTTTACCTTAGTGGTGGAATTGGCAGTAGTATCTAGTTTGGAACTCTTCCAACTCACCGCACCATCATTAAAGTAAAATATAAATCCAAAAGTGGATTTTAGGTCATCTACTTCGGATTGAAAACTTGAATTTGAAAACCTCTCAGGTTTTAATTCTCTATTGTCGTGTACTAAAAATAATTCCTTAGTACTTCTTAAGTACTTAAGGATCATTTTCACGGCCATCCAGTGACTATCACTGAGGTTGGATTGGAACTTGCTTGTAACATTTAGAGCATGTGCCACATCTGGTCTTGTACATTGAACTGCCTACACTATGCTCTCTACCGTGAATGCATAAGGTATCTTGAACAACTTTTATTTCTTTGCCACAGTTTTCAGGGCCATAGACTTAAAGGGATGAATATCATGTCCTATAGGAATAAATCCCTTTTAGGATTCTTTCATACTAAACTGTTCTAGTATCTAGTCAATGTGCATAGTTTGGGATAGCCCCAACATCCTTTTCTATCTATCTTTCATACTAAACTGTTCTAGTATCTAGTCAATGTGCATAGTTCGGGATGCCTGTTTGAGTCCACAAATGGATCTATGGAGTTTGCAAACCTTTTGCGCACTTCTCTTGAACATAAAACTTTGTGGTTGCTCCATATAAATTTCTTCATTTAATATTGCCATTGAGGAAAGTGATTTTCACATTCATTAGCCGTATCTCATATTCATAATATATAGCTATGACAAGTAGAATTTGAATGGACTTAGGCATTGTAGCTAGTATAAAGGTTTTCTTGAAATTAATATTAGATATTTAAGTATAACCTTTCACTACTAGTCGTGCCTTAAAGGTCGACACCTCTCCATCAACTCCTAGCATTCACTTATAGATCCTCTTACAACCAATAGGAATGATTCCCTTTAGTGGATCTACCAAAGTTCATACTTTGTTGGAGTATATAGAGTCCATTTCAAATCTCATGGCTTCAAGCCAATGTCTCGAGTTTATGTCCAATATAGCTTCCTTGTAGGTCTTTGAATTTATATTTGATTAGCCTGTTTCATGAAGAAATCTAAACTTTTTGGGTTTCTTCTTGATTTGATCTGACCTATGTAGAGGTTGTGTGTAAGGCTCATTTGTTTCTAGTATTTGTGGGATTTGTTGATCATCTTGAATTCATCAAGTTCAATAATAACGCCGAATAGAAATTCTCTTTTCCAAAAAGTGGCGTTCCTCGAGATAAATACCTTTTGTTTTGAGGGAGCATAAAGTTGATAACCTATAGACTCTCTTAGGTATCCCACAAACTTGCACAAAAGTGGATTGACTATCTAACTTGTCTTCCATAAACCTTTCACGTATGTGGGAGAACTCAAAACCTTTAAGAAATGGTGAGAGGGTGCTTTTCCATACCACATCTCATGTGGAATCTTTGGCATAGACTTTGAGGGTACTATATTTAGTAGTATTGCAGTCGTTTCTAAGGCGTATCCCTAAAAGGATATAGGCACATTGAAAATGCTTACCATGAAACATACCATGTCCAATAAGATATGATTTCTCCTCTCAGCTACTTTATTGAGTTAGGGTATGCTGGGTGGAGTCCATTAAGAGAGAATCCCATTCTCTTTTAGGTAATCTAAGGATTTGATACTTTAGTATTATCCTCCTTGATCTGATCGATGAGTTTTAATACTAAGTTCTTTTTGCTTTTATACTTCACACCTATACTTTTTGAACCTTTCAAAGGCATCAGACTTATACTTTATAAGGTATACATATCCAAACCAAGTGTGATCATTGGTGAAGATGATGAAGTAAGAATGGCCTCCTCATGTACTAACTCTTAGTGGACCACACATATCTGTATGGATTAAATCTAAAGGGCTTGTGCTTCACTCCAATTGTCCTATAACAAGTAGTTATTTTTCCTTTCAAACAAGACTCACAAGTTGGAAGTTCCTCAATGCCAATAACATTTAGAGTGCTTTAAGAGCTTCTATCTTGTTTATCTTATTTTTTGGAGATATGCCCAAGTCTTGCATGCCATAGAATGGCATCTTCTTGGATATCTTATTTTTCACTTGCTTGATTGAATACGCATTAGTGATGATTGAGACAAAAATATAGAATCCTTTGTTAAGTGTACCATGAGCAACTAAAGAACCAATTTATTTAATGTCTTCAATCTTCCATTTGATATAAAATGATAAAATCCTTCACTGTCCAAATGCAAATTGAAATACTATTCTCAACACTATATGGTACATAATAACAAGGCTTTAATACAAATATAGAGTTCCCTAAGTCTAACTTATTATATGCCTTCGGCCTAGCCGCAACTCTTGCTCTTTTGCTAAAGCAGAAGATCATATCCACATCACTTAGTTTTATTTTTCTTTCTATTCTTTGTAATAAATTACAAAGATAAGAACCACATGCGATATCATATATTTATGAGGAAGAATATATGCTAAATGCACTTCAATAAAGTACATACCTTTCTTAAGGTTGCTAAGATACTTCTTGCAATAACGCTTCCAATGGCCTATCTTGCCAAAATAGAAACGAGTAACATTGACTTTATCATTTATAATCTTCTTGATTCCTTCAGATGACTTTAATAGTTGCTTTCCCTTAGAGGAAGAACTTTTCTTCCTTTTACTTTTCTTTCTAGAACCTCTAGGGCCCATGGACTTGGAGGAGGAAACAAGTATCAAAGATTTTCCTTTTTTATGGTAGTCTCCTTCTAGATCAACACTTTGAGAGCTTGTATGCACTTGTGCATTCATTATGTGTGAAACAATATATTTTTGATCATAAAAAGAAGCCAACATTAAGCCAAAAAAATACTTGGACCAAGACCATACCACTAGCTACCCATGCTAGGCACGCTGCCATGAAGTAGGTGCACACATGGGGCAACTGTTGCTAGCCATTGCCTGGCCAGGCTGGGCGGTGTGCTCGGTCACTTGGTCTTGGCAAATTTGGCTCTATTTTGCTCAATCTTTTGTGCACCAAATTTTTAGAACAACTTCTAAACATCATTTCCACACAATATAGATGTAATTTCAGATCTAAAATAATTTATAAATCTGAAAAAATAAGAGCTCAAAAATGCTTCAAAAATCAAATTAAAGTGAGAATCACATTTTCCCAAAAATCTCCAATTATATCCAATCCAATTGGATCCAAAAATGACCAAAATAAATTAAGGCCAAACAAAACATGCTATATCAACATATAACATAATCCAATGCTAAATCAATATTTAACATTAGCTAATCATGAATCAAATTACACTAACATATGAATTAACAATTATAACGCATATTAACATAATTTCTATTCATCATCAAAGGATCCACAAGCAACATCATCCAAACACTCCAATTTATGAATTATATCAAGTGTTTGAAGATCTAGATCAATTCATCATAGGAATCAATCAAAAGAGTATCCAAAATATAGCATGAAATTAGGCTCTGATACCACTTGAAAGAGGTGTAATGCTAAGGATCCAATTTAAAACATTTAAAAGCTAAAATCTAACTTAAATTACACTGATACAATGATATAAATCATATTAAGGTCATATTGTTACATTTCAAGAAAAATCTAACCAAAAACTCGAAGTAGAGCTTCATTTCTTAAAGGCAGACTGCTTTTGGGGCAGCAGAGTGTGATCAACTTTTGATCGAGCAAATCACCTCGAATTCAAGCCAAATCTGGACCAAAATTTCAAAAACTAAATGGAGAATGTCCAATAAAAATTTCATCACTAACATCCTTCGAAAAGATCTCGAACAGATTCTAGGAACACACTGCTCGAACAGAGGATCACCAAAGCAAGCAATCCGAAATTCATCTTGCCTCTAATTCCAAAATCCACACATCAATTGACAATTCTTCTCTCCTAAATTCAGATGGAAAAATAATGGAGAAATAGAGCTGGTAGGAGGCCAAAAATGGTAAGGGAGGTGAAGAAGAGAGTGAAGCCTCAACTTATGAGATAATCACTTTTGGAGGGAATTTTGGATCTAAGTTTTAGATGCACAAAATGTGTGTGTTTCTTAGTGTTGGCTGTCCCCTATTCCATATCTATATATAGAGTGGAGATGGTGTGATGCTAACTTAAGGTGGGGGTGCTGCCTAAGCATGCCAACTTGTAAGCATCTTGTAAGTTGCATGTTAATTTGTGTTGAATTTGAATTTAATTTGGAATCTATATTTCATCTCATGAAATGTTCACTTAATTAAATTTTAATTCAGCATCAAATGAACATTTCATTTGAATTCTCCCTCCAAAATCAATTCTTCATTTTAATTGAATTAAACACTTTAATTTAATTAAACTTTGACTTTACCTTTAAGTCAACTAGCTTAACTCTTTAAGCTAGATTTTACTAACTTAACCCTTTAATTTAATTGATCTTCTTAAATTAATTAGATCAATTTAACAATTTAATTGATCATGTCGAGATGACTAAAAATTGTGTCAACTGATTCCCTCAATTTTCGGCCACCATGGAATCCTTCTAACATTTAGAAGATTCCCCTCAATATTTAGGATTGTTGATTGGCTTTTATGTGTGACCCATTAGGTTCTACTGCTCATTGGACATGGGCTCACAATCTTTTTGACTTTAGAATATCATATATTCATGTTAGTTTAAACTCCGTTAAACTAATCGACTTAATTCAATTAATCTTTATTAATTGAAGAATACTCAATCCTCATGATTGATATCCAGCCTCAAGCCCATGGAGCCCAATAGTTGGTCGAATGATACTTTTGATATACCATTTTTGCTTTATGTGTACTATACAAATATGGTCCTTTCATCTCCCATCTCCATGAAAGAGGCCTAGGGCAAGATATTTGTCGGCTCCCTAATAGTCTTGATACTATGCATCTATTCTTAATGTTTGATTATGATTTATGACCTCATCCTTGAAAAATTCCTTTTCCAAATTATCACACTGTCTTGGCCAAGGACTTATTGGAATTGATCATTATAGAATGCATAGGAGATACACTCGCCCTTCACAAAGATGAGGAGTTAGATCCCATTGTGGATGTCATAAACCTCCATGTCTAAGCAGCTCATGCCCAATTACAACCAGAATGCTAGCTAGGTGGATAAAGTAGAGTCAAAGCATGAGGACTTAAACGCAAGGTTACAATGGATTCTTAGGTCGAAGGACTAATTATATGCACTAGTGTAAGCTGGAGAACTAGCCACTATTGACTTACCACTACGACAATCTAGTGGATTCTTCAGACGAGCCTTTGGTGCCTTGTTCTCTAACAAGCACCTATATCTCATATGATTTGCTTATGGAACAGAGCAACATTCAACCCTAGGATTATGTATCGTTAGTGCAAGTCTATCCAAATTTAGATACCTTGTCTCATAAGATTTTATGACTTGGGATTTTTAAGATCACAACCGTGTAAGACCTATTCCATGATCACCACCCAGTGCATGACTAGGTCCCATAGTCTTGTGTGATCTAAGGGATTCAACCATATGCCAATGAAGTTATATAAACATATGATGAAGATGGTCATTTATAAGAATATCATCCAATCAAGATTTTATTACAAATGAAGTAGTTTTCATGCCAATCATATTGGCTTACGAGGTACTATTTCAACAATTATATGCTTGAGGTATTAAGAAATTATAATAAAAGATGCTCAAAACTACACACCAGTAGCATAAATAGGATTACTAAACTATAATTGATTTCCATTTGCAGTTAAGCATTACTAAACTATTAAGCCAACTCAATAGAAGGAAGAAACAACTATAAGATTGATCCTTCTAGAAATTTAAATGTCCTATTATATAGGAAAATCTTAAACAAGTAATATAAACTTCTTTTGGTTGAGTAGTCAAGCTTCAAGGCTTCAAGGTAAAGGATAAATGTAATGAAATTATAATCCATCGGTATTTTTAAGAGAGCCATATGTGACAAAAATGCACTTTAACTTCAATTAACAAAACCATACTTTAACTTCCTCTTCAAAAAGACTGTAGCTGCCCAATAAAGTCTATAATGCTTGTCATAGATACCAATTATGTCAATCAGGAAATCAATTGTGCATTGATAGAAAGGTATGCAGTAATAAAAAAATAAATCATCCACACTTAAAAAATTCATTGTTTCCCTTTGTCCTTTCCTTTTTTCTTTCATTAAGATTTTCCATTACCTAGGTGACATTGCTTAGCTGCTTATACTTCTTTCCTCCTTGGCTTGTAGTAACATTGCTTGCACTTTGAGACCTTTGAAATTGTTAGTTTATTAACTAGGTACTTTCTTTAGGGATCTTTTAACTTGTACCTTCATCAAATGTGAGCTTCTTTGATCTTGGAGATCTCCTAACTCCACTAGTACCATCATCTACAAAACCAAAAGATAATTAAATTAATACTTGAGATACAATATGTATCCAAATGCAAAGACATAATATCTTTATGTACCTTTGTTTGAGCTTTAATGTTGACATTATTTTAGGTTTACTTGTACCATCACCAGTAGCTAGGTTCATCTAATCTCAGCAACCTGTAAACAATTCTTAATTGATTTAGTAACTATAATGCAATTATATGTTCCTAAGAAAAAGAGAGTAAGCTGTTTATGTACATTTGTTTCGCCCCTTATTGTTATATCAGTTATAGCTTCATTTGTGGATATGTTCTTTCTGGTCACCTATAGAGTAACAAAGTAAATACATAGCTATATCGTGCATTATCTAGAAAAAGCTTTATATAAACTTTATATGTACCTTTATTGAACCTTCGTGAGCTTGTGTACCATTCAAGTCACTTGACATTTCTTTTGATGCGAATATATTTCTCTTCACTTGAGAAGAAAAAGCACAATAAGACTTAGATTACCATTATAACAGTCAATTCTTATTAGAAACTAAATATAAGCATAGGAAAGCATACCTTCAGTTTAGTCCTTGTAGTTTGAGATGCTTGAGTAGCAAAGATATCTTCCAATTCTTGTGCATCAACCGTCAAGTCACATATTTATTCCTTATCAATCTATGTTGATGTCTTTAGCAGACACTTTCTCAAGTTTTGACCAATTTTTCACAATAGCTGCATTTGAGCATGGTTTGCCTTCTTTAAATTTTTTGTGAGCTATTTATAGAAGTCCTCCCTTGCCTTTTTTCTTTCCTTTCAACATAGGCTCATCTACTTCTATTTTTCTAGCCATTGTAGGTCTTCTTTTATAATTTTCAAAGTTCGGTGGTAGTAGAGGGATGTTAATGTTCTCTCCCCACAAAATCTTAACCATTTATCCCATTATGTCATTCTCATACACTTTTTATTATAGTATTCAACATTAGAAAAATTTATCCACAAACGTAATAGGATCTTACACTTGATTGCATATAGCACAAGAAGCATGAAGGTATGGAATCTCTTTTAGTTCCCACCTCCTACAAGTGCAACTTCCCAACTCCAAATCAACATAGAATTGCTCTCATATATGTATGTCCTTTGATAATCCATATCATCAAATTTTCTTGGTATGCAATCTCCTAACTGCTCAATATTTTCATTTAATATGTCAAAAATTATAGGACATAAGCTGCATTTCTACCTTTTAGCTTTGTCTATATTATTTTGCAATGTTGCCATCATATACTCCCTAATCCAGGCAACATTGTTATGATCTTCTTTTTTTGAGCATAGAAGATTATATTGTTAAATGATTCACACAAATTATTTAAGACCATATCACATTTTGGAAGGTTACAAAAGTGTGATTTACTCTATTGAGCTAGTGGTTTGTCATTGAACCATCCTACAACCAATGGATTAATATCTACTATCTCTTTCATTTGTAGCTTAAATTATCCAATAGTGGTGTTGTTAGTTGCTCTCTATAAGACTTTTCCACCTTACATTCATGAAAAGTTTTCACATATTTCTAACCCAGAATTTATGCTCAGATTTTAGGAACATCTCTTCAATAGCTTTAATATTTTTTTTTGTTAAACATAAAGGTGAATTTATACAGTTTTGATATTTGGAGATTATGTTTAATTAATGTTAAAAACCAACACCAGGTATCCCTAGCTTCTCTTGTTGCAATAGCACAAGTAACAGGATATGACTTTTTGTTAGGATCAATGCCAAAAGCTATTAGAAGTACACCTTTATGAGGGCCACTTAAGTGGCAACCATCCAACCAAAGTATTGGCCTACAATAGCCAAGAACCCATTTTTAAGCACCAAACAACTAGTAAAAAGTTTGTGAAAATATTCTCACCACTTGAGCATACATAAAATTATGGTAGAACTTGGGTTGGTTTTCCTCAGTGTTCCAGTATAGTCATAGATTTAGCATACTGAATCTTTAAGTCTCCTCCTCTTTACCCTAGAAAAATGGTCCCATGAAATGCTAACCTTATTGTGTTCAACAAGCTTTTGTTTAAATCTCTCCATTTTCTTTTTAGATTAGTTTTCAATTTATTAACAAACCTCTCAATAGGTAAGAAGATATAACATGACAGCATCAAAAGTGGGCTGGTAGTTATAGTTAAGATCATAAGTTTGAGTGTGCCAAGTTGTTTCATCTTTGTCTTATATGCATGCATCTTCTACTTACACACTCTACTCATACTTTGGATATACCCTTTTCTTATCATTTTTTTATGTTCCTCATGTTTTATGTTACATAAGCATTAATTGCCTTCTTACACTCTATTATAATCTAGAATTTCATTCCTAATTGAAACATGGGATGATGTTTCTTGTTATTGTTGAGATAGGTGCATGAGAAATATTAGCCCCACTGTCTGACCCAAGCTCACTATCCAACAATGCGTCACCATCCTACACAATTGAATCTTCACTACTACTCTCACTTATTTCTTCATTTACATTTGCATTTATATCCTCATTCTCAACTATATTATCATTCCTACCCTATTCTTTTTCATGGTCAATGAAACTTTGAAAAAGCATATCATCATCCTTACTATCACTCCATCCCAACTCTTGTGCAAAAGATCAATGCTATTACATTGTTCATCAACTCCCTCAACAATTTTATTTTGGGTTTGAGACCATGTACTTGGATTTGCAACATCTACATGCAAAGTAAAGAAAAGAAATTCACAACATAGAAAAATATAAATTTGCTCATATATTTAGATTTAATCAAACACAATAAATGAATTCAAACTGAGAAAAAGTTTAGCATAAAGTGACCACATATATTTAAATTAATAGACACAAGTGACCAGTCAAACAAACTTTTCTAATCAAAATGGGGACCACAATGCATTAATTGTGACTTGAATACTAAAAAGCAAAGAAATACTTAACACAACATTTATTGTTTTTTTTATAAAAAATAATGGTACTACAAAGTTTTATATAGGTTTTGAAACATAATAGATAAAAAAGATAGATTATATATTCTTACCATACGGAGGAGGTGGAAATGCATATCACTAGCCACATGAATCACCACCACCTTCTTGATGCAAAGATTCTTCAAGATTAAAGAATAGAATATTACTAGCCGCTTGAATCATCATCATCGTATGGAATAGAATATAATATGCTAAATTATTGATTGCTTACTTTGATGGCCAAATTTCTTTTGTTAAACTATTAAATGATATTTTTGGAAAGTTTAAATTTTAGTTCCAAGATACTTTCATTATTCTTCCATATCAAACCAAAGAATTTGACATACTACTTAAAAACTTCATAATTTAATTTATGGAAAGATCCCATCACTGAGTACATGGATAGAACACATCACCAGGGCAATTTACTGATGATGCTCCATGCACTAGTGTATATGTATATGTATTTTTTTTATTTAATTAGACTTCACCCTTCATATTGTTATTACTGATTGCCAATTGGTTATATATGAATATTTTAAGAGTAGAAAATCTAAATTATCAAACATGTAGTTTCAATAGTTTGGTATTATTATTTTAATTGAGAAAATAATTTTTAAAAACCAAAATGAATTTTTGTAGAAGATATTGCAAAAACATATAAGCCTTAAGTTTGAAATAAAAAGAATATCAGCATTGCAATCTTAAGATTTTATATCAAATTTAGTTGTATTAACTTTATCTATAAATTCCCAATATATATATATATATATATATATATGCTCTTTCATTAAGAGGGTTCTAAATTTGGATATTTGAAAGTTAAAATATCAAAATGATATGTGAACATACTTGCATACAGTTTGAACATCTTTAATGGTAGTTGAAGAAATGCACTTTATTATTGAAAAAATTTGCAGTAGTCACAACTTATACATAACAAACAAGTATATCTTGAATTCTTAACAAACAACTAATTTTGGTGGTCATATTATTTTATTGTTATTGTAAGTACTTTTTTATTAATCCTTGGATGATTTTGCACAAAATTTATGATTTTGATTATGGCATAATGTTTGCTACATAAATATTGCAAATTAACTCCCTTGAAATTTGTTGGAAGCTTTCCATAGATAACCAAAATCTGTCTTTTCTTATTTATGAGGATTATCTAAATTAGTTAATAATTCTCATATCTTTTATATTGGAAAAGTACATTGTATCTACTCTAAATCTTGTAATTATGTCTAAATACATCTAATGTGATTTAGATGCTTGATATATGGAGTTATACCTCAAATGGATCAATTCCTTATTTTTTATTCCAATGGCTACTTATCCTATTAGCTCTTTATTTTACTATTTTCTTCTTCATTAAAGATTGTGCTGCAAATGAAGTTGAATAAAATTGTTTTTGTGGAGGTGTGATTACTCTTTGGTACTTTAAAATACACAATCTTTATTGTATTGTATTTAGTTTGTTATAGTTCCTTACTTTCTACTATGTGTGTCTTGGTGGATTGTGTGCTTAAGAGAGTTAGTAGAGAATTGTTGCTGGAAGTATTTGTTTTTGTCTAATTTTGATTTGAAAAGAGAGTTAAGAACTTATCGTATAGAGTGGTAATAAATTTTGTATCACTCCATAGAAGTTGTGCAAGTTTTGCTAGCAGAACTTTCCTAGGCTTGAACCATACATCAATTTGATTTTTTCTCTTTTAAGAGTTGATTATTACTTTATTTTGGGAGTCGATTTATCACCCTCAGGATGTTTTCTTTACTTATCCTTTTTACCCATCAAATTACTTAAGCTTGATTTGTATAATATTGATTGATATAAATTGATACGTTTTCAAATTGTAAGTGAAAGCATAGGTATTGAATGTGATTATTGTTGAATGACTATAATACTCATGTCTCTTACTTGCACTTTATTTTCTTGTTATTATTGCTTTGCTTGGTAGTTTAATTGGTTTCATAAATTTAAGTTATTTTCTTAAAGTACTTTCTACACAAGGCTTACTATTTTATCAAAAGGCAAAAGTTTTTGAGTACCACCACTGCATATATGTTACAACCTACCCACGAGGCTGCCTATTACATTCAACAGAAATGAAATGCACATCTTAACCAAAAATATGTGATGTTCTAAATGGAGCCTAGTGAAATAATTTTCCAAGTGTACATACAATTTTATAAATTCTATATTTGCTCTTGGTAGAACAAAAATGAAGATTCTCATTTCACTTTAAAATGGACACCAACAGTAATAGCAATCCAGGAAGCTTGTGACTTTGGCAGAATGATTATAGGTGAATTGATTAGAATATCATGTGAAATGATACTATTAAACAGAAATGAAGATTTCAATACTAAAGCAAAAAAGAACATTACTTTGAATTTGACACTAAAATTCAAGAAGATCTAGATGAAAACTTAGTTGAGGATGAAATTGCAATGATCTTTTAAAGATTTAGGCAATTGATAAACTTTAAAAGGAAATCTCAAAGTAATAAATCAAAGAAATAAAGAACTAGTCAAGGATCACAAAAATCTAAACAACTTAGCAATTATGAATTTCATGAAATTGATCATAAAAGCTTGATTGCACTAAATTGAAGAACAATGTGAAGTAGACTAAAGTGAAAGCGATGACAACCACATGGGATGATTTTGATGGAAAAAAGTTCAAAAATAAGGAATGCTGCTTCATGATAAACTAACAAGTAGCTCATAATTTTCTGATTGTTATGATTCCAGTGATGAATTTGATCGTGATAAAGATATGCATAAACTTGTAAAATTTTTTGAGATTCATGTTGCTATGCTTGTAACAAAGAATAAAATATTGCAAGAAAAGGTAGATATATTACGGGAAGAATTGGGTAAAGTTTTCGAAGAAAAGTGAGAAATGAAATATACCTTTAATAGTGACACTTGCAATGTTGAATGTCATTGGAAGAAAAATGAATGGCTTATTAAGGTAAATATTACCTTAAAATGGAAAGTTGAAGAAATGAATTGTGAAATCAAAGAAAAAAGAGGTTCCTAATGAATGTTATCACTTTAGGAAAGAAAATCTTGGTGAATGTTCCACTAGTGTCAACATCACATAAGAAAGGTCTAAAATCTAGAATTAGTAATAATATTCCTAACACTAGGTTGATTCCTAACACTTTCAGTAGTAATTCAAAACCATTTCATCAAAACTTATTCTACTTGTGAAAAAAATTGGTCCTATCAACTAGAGATATAAAAACTTATTAGTATAGAGTTTGTTTGAATGTAAAAATATTTAGTAACTAACTTTAAAAGACCCAGCATAGTTTTGGGAACTGTTCTTTTTCTCCTTTTTGGGACCTATGAACCACTTCTTAGAACAAGAAGTGGTTCTTAGACAACAGATGTTTTAGGGACATGACAAGTGAAGTGTCAATATTTTTAAGCTTAATAAGCATGTTGTAGAAAATATCATCTGGGTAGACAACAATAAAGGACCAATAATAGGTAAAGATACCATTGATACATAGTCTAGTACTTCAATTGAAAGTGTATGGCTTGTTGAGAGCCCTGAGCATTATTTGCTCAATATCAATTAATTGTGTGATGAAGATTATAAAGTACAATTTCATCTTATTTACTATATTATTAAGTTGGATGGAAAATTGGTACTTTCTGATACTAGGGATGGAAATGTTTATTAAACAATCCATGATGATTTAACTTACCAAAACATTGTATTCAATATAAAGAGAACTACCAAAATGTCGAATGTTTAGATGTTATAGAAGAAGAAAGTTTGACTTGGCATAAGATATAGGGCCACCACAAAAATGCAATTCATCACATACCTAATAAAAAGAGATATTGTCAAAGGAGTTCCAAAATAAATTTCTCCAAGGACAGGATTTGTGTTGTGTACCGAAATAGAAAACTAATCCAAACATTATTTAAACTGAAGAATGAAGTAGTAGCTTCTAGGCCATTGGACTTCTTGCAATTGATTTGTTTAAGCATGAAACAACTTCTATAGAAGGTAAGAAGCATACATTTGTTATTGTGGATGCTTATACTCGTGTTACATGGATATTATTTTTTAGTTAAGAAAAATGTTTCTTTAAGTGCTTTCTTTTCATTCACAAAAAGTGTTCAAAATAAAAAATAAAGAAGTTATTTTATCAAGAAAGCTTGTAGTAATCATGGTATTGCATTTGATGAAGTGAATTTTACTTTGTTTGAGTAGAGCATAGGTACATACATGATTGCTCTACTCCTAAAACACCTCAACAAAATGGGGTTCTTAAAAAGAAAAATCAAAATTTGCAAAAAATTACTAGAACCATGTTTGATGAATATGACCTTCTAAAACCTTTTTGTGATGAGGTTGTGAATACAATTTGTTATATTCAAAATCATCTTTTTTGAAGATTTATTTTAAGAAAAAAACCCTACAAATTATGGCATGATAAAATTTTAAATTTTTCTTATTTTTATATCTTTGATTGAAAATTTATATTCGTAATTCTCAAACTTATGTAACTAAATTGGATTACATGAGGCAATTTTCATTGGTTTCTCAATTCATAGCAAAGATCAATGGGTATTTACCAAAAGAAAAAGGATGAGTTAAAGATCCATCAATGTAATGTTTGATGAGACTAATCCATTATCTACCAAGGAATCCTTTAGCAAAATTCTATACAATTTGATGAACTAGTTACTATTGCAAAAATTGAAACATCACATCAATTCAAGATGAATTAGAATCAACTAAGGAAACTAATACTACTACTAAACATGATTCTAGCAACTTGATGCATAGGGCTGAATAGAAATTAGGAAGTTGAATCATATTTCTAGTCATCCCACCATCGAAATTATGGGAGATCCTTAGATAACTACCAAATCAAAAGTAAGATAAGTTCTTACAAATAAATCCAATTGTGCATTTCTCTCAATGATCAAATGTGAGGACATCAAGGAAGTATTGAAAGATCTATCTGAGGTATTGCAATGACAGATAAGTTGGAATAATGTGATCAAAATAAAGTTTAGAAGTTGGTAGAACGACTGTCTAATCATTTGATTATTAGTATCAAATGGGTATTCAGGAACAAACTTGAGTAAATTGGTAAGATTGCCATAAATAAAGTTAAAGTGTTAGGTAGAGGCTATAGTCAGTAATAGGGCATTAACTATGTTGAAACGTTCACTCTAGTTGCAATATTAGAATCAATTCATATGTTTCATGGCTTTTCATCGTACAAGATGTTCATGCTCTATCAAAAGGATGTAAAAGGTGCTTTTCTAAATGGTTTCATGAAAGACGTTTACATTGAGCAACCCTCCAATTTCAAAAATTCAAATTTTCCTCATCATGTTTTGAAACTATTAAAGTTTTATATGGTTTGGAAGAAGCTCTTTGAGCTTGGTATGAAAGACTAAGTAATATTCTAATAAAATTGTAATTTGTCAATTGAAAATTTGGATTCTACATTGTTTATGAAGCATAATTTGCCCAATTCACTAGTAGTATACATTTATGTTGATCATATTATTCTTGCTACTACTAATGATCTTCTTTGCAAAGAGATTGCCAAGGAAATGCAATAGGAATTTGGAGATGGGAAACCCTATTTCTTCTTGGGATCACTTGAAGTTAAACAAACTTGTGAAAGGACATTTATCTTACAAGAAAAAGTATAGAAAACAATTGTTGAAAAAGTTCCTAATGGACAAATATATTTACTCCCATGAGTACCTTGAAAAAATTGAAATGAAATGAGGATGGCAAGAAAGTAGATGAAAAAGTCTAGAGAAGTTTGATTGGAAGTTTATTTTATTTAACTGCTAGTATTTTGAATATTGTGTTCTCCACTTGCTTATGTGCTAGATGCTAGCTTGTTCCTAAAAAATCACATTTATATGCTATAGAAAGAATCATAAGATATCTTAAAGGTACAACTAATTTTGGTGTATGATATTGGCATTCTAGTTCATTTGATATTATTGGTTACTTGGATATGGTTAATCCTAGATATAAGTTGGATAGAAAAAGTACTACTAATGGATGTTAACTACAAGAAAAATGCTTGATATCTTGATCCAACAAAAAAGAAAAGTATTGTTGTATTATCCACAATCAAGGTTGAATATATGACTTTAGGCAGTTGCTGCACTCAGATGTTGTGGATGAAATGCATTCTATCTAATTTTGTTATGAATGTGTCTTTCGTGCATGTTTATTCTAATAATACTAATTCCATAAATATTTCTGAAGTTCTTGTATTTCACTCACGCACTAAGCACATTTAAATTAGACATCATTTTTTTTCATGATCATGTCTATAAAGGAGATATCTCCATTAAATTCTTTCCAACAGAGGAACAACTTTTGGATATATTAACCAAGGCATTGGAAGAAGGCAAATATACTAGAATTAGGGATAAATTCAGAATTTTGTCCATATATTTAGTATAGGTCCAGAATTAGGGATAAATTCAGAATTTGATCCTAAATTTCAATTTAGGTGAGATTTGACTCAACATGGTAAGACGATAATTATGGAAAATTGCCTCAATCACATATAATATTTCCCATAAAACTAACTATAGCGATTAATGATGACCTTAGTCACAATTTCTAGCCACTTTGCACAAAATCTTCTCATTACCATAAACCATTTTTCTCTTTTTCTTTAAAATTCAACATTCCTTCTCCATTTTCCTCACCAAGTAAAACTTATTTTTTAAAAAAAATTTTCTTTCAAAATATCGTGCAAAACTCTTTTAATTGGATGTTGGTGTCTCTTTTTTCAAAAGGAAACACCAATTCTTGATAGTTGAGGAACCCTTTTCTCTCAAAACAACCATAGCCTTAGTGCATTTAAAATTGTACTTTTGGTCAAGCTTTGCATTCTTTAAGTTTGTTTCTTCTAGTTCTACTGGAAAACTAATATCTTCCAGTTAAAATAAATTGGATTATTAAGGCACCCCCATAGGTAATCCTGTAAAACCTATTGGTTTAGATAAAAGTGGTGATTCACTCATTTTCATTCCTTCTCCTTTCTCCCTGATTGTTGGAAATGTGAAAGATTGGAACTTCAAACAAACTTCCTTTCTTTTTCAAATTTAGATTTCCTATCACTACAAAAATGTATCTTGAGAAAGTTTTGACGAAAAACTATAATTGTGGTCATAACTTAAATTTTATGTCTTTTCTTGATTTTGCTATATCAAGTGGGTGTAAGATGTCCATTTCGACATCTTGATGGAAATAGATTAATGCTCCTACCCTCTCTTGACAAAAATTTGTACTCTAATATGGCATTTGTCAAGACTTGAATCTAATGTGTCTTTGAGTTTTTTTTTTTTTTTTGGTATAAGGATTATTTCAACTTCATCAAAAGTGGATATGTTGTTTGATTTTACCAAATGAAAGTGCTGAAGTTTTTACTTTAGGTGATTTTAATGACTTTAATGTTTCGGTCACTAATGTCAAAAATATTTTTAAAGGTGTTGGGTTAAATGGAAAGAGATTTGGTCATATTTTGCTTCATAAACTTACTAGTTACATTATTCTTTCCAATCCTATTTCTAATGGTTGACATATTGCTAATCTAAACACTATAAGTTTGTATTTGATGACCTATGTTGTTAAGCAAGAACTATTTGACCTTGGGTTTATGATACTAAAGTACATGGTCTACCCCTTCAATCACCTATGTCTATAAAAGAGAAAATAGAAAGGAAGAGAAGAATGAGTTGTTGGAATAGTGCCCTGCCAACGAATGAGATTGGCATTGTAAACTATTTCACTATTGGTACAATCTTGATTGAATGATATTTTTTATATGGCCATCTTTATCTTATGCTTTGTTTCACTTCACTAGCATATAGATGAAGCCCTTAGATTACCTATGATTGTGGGATTTGGTTTGGTGACCATGGAATACATCTCACACGATCGTGATCTTAAATCTTTCAAGTTATAGGATCTTATGAGACGAGGTATCTAAGATCTGTATATACTTGCACTAACAATGAATAAATCACAGGATTGGAGATTGCTCCATTCCATGAGCAACTGTATGCGATATAGGTGTGTGTTAGAGAACAAGGCACTGAAGACCCACAAAAGAATCCACTAGATAGCTGTAGTGGCAAGGCTGTAAACGGATATTAAACGGATTAGATATACTGTATCCGCATCGTATCCGTTTAAGTTTTACAATATCTATATCCATATCCGTATTCGATGGATATTTTTTTAATAATATCCAAATTCGTATCCGCTAGATATCATCTGAATTTGGATATATTCGTATTCAATTATAATTATTCTGAATATCCATTTATAAATATCTGAATATCCGTTTATGAATATCTGAATATCCGAATCCATTAACTTATAATAAAATGGATATTTTTTCTAATAAATTTCATTTTAAAAAATAATCAAATAAATAATATAATAAAATCTAGAAAAACAACAAACAAACAATAAAATTAGCATACTTCAAATATCAAAGATAATTTTTATTTTATTGTAGTAATTAATTTTTTTAATTTTAAAATTTAATTATTCATTAATTTGTTATATATGACTCTGACTCATATTTTGATACTTAATATTTTTGTATATTATATTTTAATATAATTTTAAAAAATTAGTTTTTAGGATGGCTATTCAATATTGACATTTAGTTTTAGAAGATATGTAGAATCAATACAAATATTCTCTATTATTAATATTTTGGGGTTTAAAATTTATCAAGTTGTGAGACTATTGGATTTAAAGTTTAAATTTTATATTTAGATAAATTTTATTAGTTTTCTAAATTAATAATACTACAACTGTACAAAATAAAATTATGAAATGATATTTTCATCTTATATTATATTTATATAGTTAGATATTGCAAAATATTTAAACATTATTTGCATGAGTTTATAAGCTCCCCAAAATAATTTATATGATGTCAGTATTTCATAATTTGTTTTAAAGAAAATAGCTTATAAAATTCTTAAAATAAGATGTTAAAAACTTATAAGCATTTTTTAAGAAAATAAGGAGTTCTTAACTTATTTTGAAAATCTTAGCAAGCTCCCTTAATTTTAATCATATTAATTATAAAATTGTCATTACTATTACCTTGTAAGCTCCAAGATCTTATTATCCAAATACTTTAAGAACTTATTTTTTTTTAAAAAAAATTTAGCATCTTATAAGTTCGAAAAATATCTTATAACATGCAGGAGCTTACATAACATTTTAAATAAGATTAGCCAAACACCTTCTTAGAGGGCGGGTGTTTGGTTAAACTTATTTAAAAAGTTTTATAAGTTCCTATATCTTATAAGATCTTTTTAGAACTTATAAGTTGTTAGATCTTTTTTCTAAAATTAGTTCTTAAAGTGTTTAGATAAAATAAAATTTTGGAGCCTATAAGGTATTTATAATGGCAATTTTATAAGTTATGAATTCCTAAATAAAAAGAGTTTGTAAACTTTTAACATCTTATTTTAAAATCTTATAAGTTTCTTTTTAAAAAAATTTACTGAACACATTTTGATATCTTATAAGATCTCAAATATCTTATAATATGTTTTAAGAAGCTTATAAGCTTACCGAGACACTCTCTTAAATCTTAATGTCCCCTTAGCTAGTTAATAATTTTAGTATTTTATGATTTTATTTTAGAATTAAAATGTTAATTATTATTGATTTAGTAAAGTTTTTTTTATAATTATTTATTCACTTTATGATTAATTAATATTAATAAAATGACACCAATATAGATTAATTATAAAGTAAAGCAACAATAATTTTATATTGATAAATTTTATCATTTATATATTGATTTTTTGAATTTTTTTGATTTAATATTATTCAATTATCATCATTATCGTCTAATTGTTTATTAATTTTTTAATTACTAATTTATCCATATGTTCATTTATATATAGATTATGAAATTTCATATTAAAAAAATAAAAATAATTTATTATGTATAATAATATATTATATATGGTAATTTTTTAAATATTATTTACATATTAAAATACATAAAAATATAATATATTATATATAATATTTTTTAAATATTATTTATCAGATATAAATAATGGATTTAATTAAATTATGGATAATCGAATATATGCAACGGATATGTATTCAGAGCGGGTATTGAACAGAAGAATAGACATTTACGATATTCGTATCCATTTACAGTCGGATGTGTACTAATCAGATACGGATAATATCCGCTTTAAATGGATACGGATAATAGCCTTATAAATGGATTCAAATATGAATGGTAAATGAATTTTTGAATATCCATTTACAGCCCTATGTAGTGGCTAGTTCTTCTACATACGATAGTGCATATTATTAGTTTTTTGACTTGCGGATCCATGGAAACCTTGTGTTCGGTTCTTATGCTTTGACTCATCATTGACCACCTAGTAGGTCTTTCGGGTTGAGATTAGGTATGAGCTACTTGGCATGGAGGTTTGTGAGATCTAAGATGGAATCGACTCCTTATTGTTGTGAAGGGAGAGTACATCTCTTATGTGTTCTATGATGATCAATTCTTAGAAATCCTTGAAGTGGTGTGATAATTTGAAAAAGGAATTTTTCAAAGGGGAGGTCATACAATAGGGATTGAACATTGAGAATACAGACATATTATCAAGGCTATTAGATAGCCGACAAATGTTTTACCCTAGGCCTCTTTCGGGAGATAGGAAATAGAATGACTGTATTTGTATGGCACGCGTAGAGTGATGATGGTTTTCCAGAATATTCATTTCGGCCAATTAGTTGGGCTCCATGAACTTTTGGTTGGACATCGACCATGGAGATTGAGTACCCTTCAATTAAGTGAGATTAATTGAAATGAGTCGACTAGTTTAAAGGAGTTTTAAACTAGGATGAATATAAGATATTCAAAAGTCACAAGGAGTTGTGAGCCCATGTCCAATGAACAGTAAAACCTATTGGGTCACATACAAAATCTAATTAGCTTCCTAATTAATGGAGAGAATTTTTGAAGGTATTAGAAAATGGTGTTTCCTAGTGGACCGATTTTTGGGGCCAAGTTTGAGGATCAATTTTGGCTCGTTGATTTAAGTGTTAAATTAATCAACTAATAGAAGAGTTAAATTAGACCAATAATTAACGAGTTAATTATTTGGTGCCAACATGACCATCAATTGGTCAAGTTAATTTAAAGAGTTAAGTTAACAAATTTAGTTTAAGGAGTTAAGCTAGTTTGACTTAAAGAGATAAGTCAAAGGATAATTATTAAATTAAAAAGTTTAATTTGATTAATTAGGAAGAATGAATTTTGGAGGGAAAAATCAAATAAGATTTGAGATGGCATCTTAATTAATTTGAAATAAGATAATTAAGATGTAAATGAAATTCAAATGAGATTTGGATTCAAATTTTGCCACTTAAGCACCACCAATTGGCCGCTCCCCTTATGGAATGTGTGATGCCACTTTGGCATCACACTATTCAACATCTGTATATAGATATAGGGTGCTGGCCGGCCAGATGAATGCTAATTGGTGTGAAGAATTAGATTCTTGATTTCCCTCATAAATATTTGCAATCTAGCATTTCATGTGTTGAAGGCTAAGCTTCTTTCTTCATCTTACTACCCCAAATTTAGCCTCCACCAGCAAAAAATTTTGGTCTTACTCTTACTCATAGACTATAGATTTAGAAAGATATCATTGGTGTGTAGATTTTTACAATAGAGGCAAGGCATGTGACTTGCTCAATTTCTAGAGATCTAACTACGCGAGGTCTAACTTTGCGATTTTATCCAGGACGTTGCAGATGGGAAATTGATCTTAAATTTTAACTAAAAGTTATAAATTTTTTTGGCTTGATCTATCTATGTTTTTAGAATATTTGGAGGTGATTTGATAGGGGGATCGTTGCAATCTTCTCACTGCGCCACAAATAGGTAGATTTTGGAAACAGTGAAGTATTCACTTGATACTCCTTGGATTTTCTCATCAAGGTAATCCTCTATCTAAATATGAATTATAGGCATGATTAAATCCTTGATTAGCTTGTAGGCATTAGTTACTTTGATGTTTTGATATTAGATCTTAGTGTCTTACTAGCCTTCATGAATTTCAAAAATGCAACAAGAGAATAGAAAGCTAAATATTTAATCATATTAAATATCTCCTCCAAAGTATCATCTTATGCATCATGAATTGATTTGGTAGGAAGCCATAACTTTGTTTAGCTTTCTTTTTGTAGAAGATGTAGGCTTCAAGTGTGATCCAAATCACACTCCTTGGACTTTTCTAATATTACATTCCAAAAGAATCAACTATCTCTACAAAAACACATTATTTTTCTGATCGAAATTTTCAATGGATTGCTTACGTTAGAAATTTCCAATGGATTTTCAATGGATTCATTAGGACAAATGACTCTATTTGAATTTTGACGAAAACCTAATGAAAAATTGTCTGTAGATTTCGAGGGAAGTTGGCAAAAAAATGTACGAACATAGCCAACGGATTGTCCATTGGAAATATATCAAAAAATATGTCTAGTGGTTTTTTCTAATGGAATTTCCATTTGAAAGTTGAATTTTTTCTAATTTTAAAAAGTTGTTTTCCAACAGAATTTGAAAATTCCATTAGGGTAAACATAATTAAATTTGCCTCACCTCTTTCTTCTTCCTCCTTTCTCTTATATTCTTCTATCTTGTCCTACTCCCCACCATCCTCAGCAGCCACCACTACTCCAGTCACCACCCACCCTACTCACCGTCGCCACTCCAATTGCCACCTGTCTTAGATTGCCATTACTGTTGCTTCACCGCTCGCATCTACTGCTGCCATATTCAGATCCATTGGTTAGTTTTCTTTATTTATTTGATTTTTTATTTATTTAGTTTTATTTAATTATCTTAGTCCATAGATTATATTGTTGCCCTACCTAAAGTCATGAAATTGATCTTTTCCTACTTTTATGGTTTGTTGAGAAAGATGATAGCTGATAATTTGGAATATTAGTATGTGAAATTGGAATGTTAATATTTTGATATCTAGTTAGTATGTTAGTTGGAATGTTATTATTTTGATATCTAGTTAGTATGAAATTGATTTAGTTTCTTGGTTTCTTGGTTTTTTCACATATTTATTTATTTAGTTAGTTTATATGTTTGTATGTTTAGATTAATATGTTAGTTTTATATGTTAGCATGCTTAGTTTAGATCAATATGTTAGTTTAAATTAATATGTGTAGTAAATTTATATGCTTAGATTAATATGTTAGTTGAGTTTCCACCCCAAAACTATCATAAATTGAAAAATTATAATTCTTTACAAAAAATACTTTCATACATAATTCAATACAAATATGCCCATTATAAAATTCCAGATTACCCCCAAAATCATGTGGGTTGTCTATGACTTATGAATAAATTTCTTTCCAAAAAAGAAAATTCAAAATTGAAATTTAATACTTATTAAATGATATTTACTGTTAAGAAATAAATTCTATACCTAAAATTAATTCAATTGCAAAAATCCTATTGAAAAATTCTAGTCCACTCACTCATATAAGATTGTTTCTCAAATCTTTCTTTCTAAAATATGGAATGAGATTTACAAAAAGCAAATCCTTTATCAACTAAACCTGATCAAGGTTTTAAATCTCATGTAGTCATCAATCCTTTATCCTCTTTCTTTATTAGAGCTCACAATTGGAATAGTGATATTCAAAACTATCCGAAATAACCAATTTAGTTTATGAAACTAAATTCTATCTTATTCTAAATGGTTATCTTACAAATTATTTTAAACTTAAATGATTAAAAATAAAACTAAAAATGATGTATATTGCCAACTAAATTAAATTATCATTGCCTCTAATTACATAATAGACTGTTATACCAATGATCTCCTTGTTCGTACCTACATCTTGACCACGTCTATTCTAACAACCCTAAAAAGGACAAATGTAATGATTCCTAAAGATTAATGCTAGTATTGTAGAAAATGATTATACGATCATAAGTTGAAAATTCACTTGAGGCTGACATGAAGTGAGTTTTTAACTTATGATTGTAGAATAATTTTCCATAGTACTAGCATTCTTTGCAGGGAGTCATTACATACTTTTCGAACCAAATAATATTTGATTAGAAAAGGAGCACTATAGTAGTTTCCAACTCTTAGAATTTGTCAATAGCATTACATACTCAATCAAAACTTCTTTTCCAAAATTCATTCATTCCTTACATAAAGTCTTCAGTCTTTTTATCTATCCAAATATATTATTGTTGTAAATGAAAACCAATCCAGGATTGAAACATCAATAGATCATTAAAACTGTCCTCTTATTACAACAATAGATTTGAGTAAATAGAAAGACTGAAAAATTTATCCGATGAACGAATAATATATTTGAAGGAGTGCGTAGCATAAGGATCCATGAAATAAAGCTAAATCAAAACTTGACTACACACCTCCTGGGGATCAAATCACGCTGTAAAATGGATTTGAAAGAAGATAAATATCTTGAGTGCCCAAAAATCCAAGGTAGAGTGGAAGAATGGCTTGAACACTTGAAATCTATCTTCCTCTGGTACAGTAGAAACATGGAAACAATTGTCTAACCAAAACACCTCCGATCTGGCTGAAAATTGGACACAACCTTTGAAGGCTAGTGTTGTACTAGGATCCAATAATAAAAACTTTACAAATTGAAATTAACTCGGTTACACAAGCTAAAAAAGATCTAAACATGATAATGATTCATATTTAGGAAGAAAATTACCTGGATTTGCTAAAATCTAAGAAGATTGTGCAGACTTCTTCTTTAATCCAGAAATTGTCACACAGTCAGCGCGGCCGGTTCCGATCAACATTTGACCAGGAAAATCAACTCCGAATTGAGTGAAACTTGCACAAAACGATCATCCACTCATTGAGGTATCTTCAGTCCAAAAATCACTCCAATAAGAATTTGGAAAGTCCTCCAAAAATTGTTCGAAACAGACTGCCGGAAACTAGATCTCAAAAAAGGCATAGCAATCTAATTGTTTTGCCTCTATTGATAAGATCCATGCACTAATGCTACACCAATTACTCTCACTATCAGCTAGAGAATAATGAGAAGAACATGCAAGGATGAAGGCTAGAATGTTTTAGGTAGGAGAAAAGAAAATGAAGCTTCAACTCATGATGCTACACTTGAAAATTATAGGGAAATTTTGAGAGAATCTAATTCACATGGAATGTGATGTCTTACATCATATATGGCAACCCCTCTCTATATCTATATATAGAGGGAGGATAGTGTGATGCCAAGGTGGCATCACACCTTCCTCAAGGGGGGAGACCATCGCCCACTTATCTTGCAAGTTGGCAAGATATGTGAATTATGTGTGTGCATTTAAATTTCATTTAGATCTTCATTTCATCTCATGAAATTTCATCCAAATAAATTTTAATGCCACGCCAAATGAACATTTCATTTGAATATTTCCTCCAAAATTAATTCTCTATATTAATTAAATTAAACTCCTTTAATTTAGTTAATTAAATTGACTTAATTCTTTAAGTCAATTAGATTAAATATTTTAGCTAACAATTGTTAAATTAACTCTTTAAGTTAACTTGATCAATTGATAAAAATTTGACATCAAATAATTAACTCCTCAATTATTGGTCTTAATTTAACTCCTTAAATTAATTAGATCAATTTAACAATTAAATTGATCAAGTCAAAATAAACACAACTTTTGTGTCAATTGGTCAACCTTCAAAATCGGTCATGTGGGAAGTTTTCTTAATTACTGACCTCATATTTGGAAAAATCCCTTTCCAAATTGTTATACTGCCTTGTGCAAGGATTTCTTGGAACCAATCATTATAAAATACATACGAGATGCACTCGCCTTTCACAAAGATAAGGAGTCAGATTCCATCTTAGATCTCACAAACCTCCGTGTCTTGTAACTCATGCCCAATCACTACCTAAATGGACCACTAGGTGACCAAGGAAGAGTCAAAGGATGAGGACCAAGCACAAGGCTACCATGGATCCTCAGGTCAAAAGACTAATTATATGCACTAGCTAAGCCAAAGAACTATCTAGTGGATTCTTCACGCGTGTCTTCAGTGTTTTATTCTCTAACTAGTACCCACTAACATGCACCCATTTCTCATATGACCTTGCTCATGGCATGGACCAATATCCAACGTTTTTTAGTTTTATTCATCATTAGTGCAAATCTATTCAGATCTTAGATGCCTTGTCTTATAAGATCCTATGACTTAGGTTTTAAGATTACAATCGTGTAAGACTTATTTCATGATCACATGTGATCAAGTCCCATAGTCTTGTATGATCTAAGGGCTCTATCTAAATACTAGTGAAGTAATAATAAGCATAAGATGAAGATGGCCATTTAAAGAATATTATTCAATCAAGATTGTATCATAAGTGAAATAGTTTATATGCTAACCTAACTGGCTTGTGGGACACTATTCCAACAACCTCATCACTACCTTGGGGAAGCTTTAGTAAAAATTTCAGCAAAAAATAAATTTGGCAAGGTTTGAAAAAATGCTCAAAATGTTCAGCTTTGCAGTGGATCTTCGAAGAGCAAAGTTTTCCAATTGTCTAGTCTCTAATGTGATGATCCATGCACCATAGACAAATCCCAATCAATCCTTAGTCAGCTGAAAAATAGAATAGATAAAAAAAGATGAAGGCCAAATTTAGGATAGAAAGCTGAGGAAAATGTGTGAAACTTCAATGTATGAGTGGATCACACTTTTTGGAGGGAGAATGAGAATCTAACAATTAGAATATGCAAGCTAGCTTGGCCGGACACCTCTCTCCTATTTATAGGGAGGGAGGAATGATGCAAGTTGGCATCACACCCTCCATGAGGTGGGGGTGAGAACTAAGCAAGCAAGTTGCATGTGAAATATGAATTTCACTTGCATTTGAATTTAATTTGGAATCTTCATTTTATCTCATGAAATCTCATCCAAATTAATTATAAATTCTCTCCAAATGATCTCTTTCAATTGAATTTCCCTCCAAAATTAATTTCTCACGTTAACTAAATTAACCCCTTAATTTAATTAATTGTTCTTGAATTAACTTTTTAAGTTAACTAGCTTAATTCTTTGAGTTAGAAGTTGTCAACTTAACTCTTTAAGTTAACTTGACAATTGATAGTCATATGGAACTAATTAAATTAACTCCTTTTGGTTTAATTTAACTTCTTAAATTATTTTGATCAATTTAAAAATTTAATCAATCAAGCCAAAATGACCAAAAATTAGCCAACCGTTTTTCCTCCACAAAATCAGTCATGTGGAAAATTCCTTTTGTCAAATAGGACTTCCTATTGGCTTTTGTTTGTGACTTATTAGAATCTACCATTCATTGGACAAGGGCTTACAACTCTCATGATATTAAAAATATCAAAGTATTCACATTAGCTTAAACTCCTTTGAACTAATAATTTAATTCAATTAATCTTTATTAATGGAAGAGTACTGAATCTTCATGGTTGATTTACAATCCCAAGCCCATGGAGCCCAACTAATTAGCCAAAATAAATATACTCTTACATAACCATTCTAGCTCTATGCTTGCCATGCAAATACTGTTCGTCTGTCTTCTATCTCCCTAAAGAGATTTAGGATAAGATATTTATCAGCTCCCTAATAGCCTCGACAATTATGGTTCTATTCCTAATGTTTGATTCTCTTTTATGGCCTTATCTTTGGAAAACTCATTTTTCAAATTGCCCTTGCCCTTTGAAATGGCTAGGAGATAGATCCCATCTTAGATTTCACAAACTTCCATATCTAAGTTGTTCATACCTAAGCTCAACCTAAAAGACCTATAGAGTGGTCAAGGAAGAGTCTAAGCAAAAGGACCTAAACACAAGGTTACCATAGATCCTCAGATCAAAGAACTGATTATATGCACTACCGTAAGTTGAAGAACTTGCCACCATGTCTGTCTAGTAGATTCTTTAGGTGAGCCTTCGGTGAACTTATTCTCTAATATGCATCCATATCTAACATGGATTACTGATGAAATAGAGTAATATCCAACCTCTTGGAATTATACATTGTTAGTGTAAGTCTATCCAAATCTTAGATGCCTTGTTTCATAAAATTCTATGATTTGGAATATTTTAAGATCATGATCGTGTAAGACTTGTTTGATGATCGCTACCCAATATGTGACCAAGTTATGTAGTCTTGTGTGATTTAGCAGATTCAACCACATGCTAGTGAAGTAAATTAAGCATAAGATGATGATGGCCATTTATAATGAATATCACTTAATCAAGATTATATCACCAGTAAAATAGTTTATAGGCCAATCTATTTGGTTGTGGGGCACTATTCCAACAATATTGTATATATTTGAACTTCAATTTTAACCAATGTATCTTATCGAGTCTAGTTGTTAATTGTTCTTATGCATTTGATGCACATAAATATTAAATTATTTTAATAATATTAATTATTGTCCATAGATGATGTTATGTTTTTGTTTTATAGATAGAAGAGCAATTTGATTTTTATCCTCCCTGCCATTAGTTGAGGTTGAAGTTCTAGCCGAGATAAGGGATGAATTCCTTAACCTTTTAGACACACTTTTTAGTTGGCTAGTCTCCCACAACCCATTGACTGATTATCAATTTATGCTTACCTCACGCTTTTCTCCCACTAGAAGCTGTAGTACACCTTCATCTTTTTCTGCTATTGTGAGGTCATCCACATATTGTTCCCCACACCTATACTTATAACAATATTACTAGTCCCTGCCACCATCCACTTCACCTATTGGCATTCCATCACCATTTATTATTGCACTTGGTACTTAGTCGTCCTTTGCGACTCTACTTGATCATTCCATATCAACAACAGTGGCATCCCAAGTAGTCTATTCTTTAACCGACCATGCACTGGACGAGTGAGGATCAAATCCCCATCCCATAATTATGAGAGGGTATACTTACATCTCAAGAGATGCTGTGGATGAGTTTGAATTGTTACATAAATGTTATTTTATTGTTGTTTTAATAATTATATATTAATGTTAAGAATTATTTTATGCAGGTATATGACCTTGCTTGGTGGTACCAAATTCTTGATGAGGGTGATCAAAAGCGAGGTACAAGAGCCCTATAAGACCTAGTAAGATATTCACTAGGCCTTTCGAGACTTGATGTTCAGGGAGTATAAGGTATATGAATGCTATAAATATATTTACTTTTCCAAATTAAGTACGTTTATGTATTGTAATTACACTAACTAATTTCCTTTTATTTCACAGAGATATATCATTTGGGACCCCAGTATATGGGCTATTTTTAGAGGGCCTTTGACACGAGAGGGAGTCACAAATTGAGTGACATGTATGGCGAAGCCTGAAAGATAAACACGAGGTCGAAGTGGATTGATGAGGACATTTGGACTGCCTTATGCTAACTCTAACAGTCCTAAGATTTCAAAAAATGTTGGCTTAGGCCAAGAAGAACTACACTTTTGAGATTATTAGATTTCTCCATACTGAAGGGAACATATCTATTAGGACACATGGTGAGCATTTAGTAAGTTTTCTAACTTTTAATCTTTAGTAAACTTAGTCTACTTTCTTAATGTTTGCTAAATTGACTTATGCTTACAATATTTGCATGACATGGTTGATGGGGAAGTGTGGTTGGTGCCCTTCCCATTTGTTATTCGTTTATTTGGTTGATGGGAAATGGCTGGTGCCTTTCCCAAATGATAATGTATTATCATTTATTTGCTTGTTAATGAGCTTTTTTTTTTTTTTTTTTTT
>JACGDI010005330.1:273584-296749 GCA_014898725.1 Jacaranda copaia | reverse complement strand
ATTATTTTAATTCTTATTTTCTTTATAGGCTCAGGAGTTGGTAGGGCCTTAACACTAGATGAAATTTTTGCTTGAACCCATCAGAGGTGGGCAATAGGAACTGGGTGGATGAGAGGATAAGGAGAGCTGCTATAAGTTTATTACATATAACATAAGATCATTTTAATTACATTATATTACATTTATATATTTATATCTATTCCTCATAGGAGAGCTTCAAGTAGGTGTTGTAGTCCTAGTCTCAGTCGGAGGGTGTTGGGAGCAATGAAAAGACCAACAGTCCCAGGCTAAATTGTAGACTTAAACTGTAGGTGGCCCCAACAAGAAAAGGTAGGGTTTATGGCATGTGTTGCCAATAGTGGCCCTCCTACACTAGTGTGCCTCGAGAAGAACCTAGTGCATCAGTTTTAGCCTAATTGGAGGCATGCTTGGAGACTCATTTGTAGGCTAGTATCAATGATATGCAAATCATGTTCTCAGAGTGGTTGAACATGAAGCAGAATTTGATTGCTTAGCTGGTTATGCAGAGGGATGCTCCGTTAAGTTTCAGTGGCCTGCCCCTACATCTCCAACCTACCACCATTAGCTTCAGCTGCAGTAGGGCGAGCACGACTAGCATAAGCATGGCACTGAACATGATGAGTATTTTGACGTTGGTGATAATGCTAATGTTGGTGGTCACTAGATAAGATTTTTTTTGTATACTTTTGTAATTATAAATTATGGCTTTTGAGACTTTTATTTAAAAAATTACATTTCGTCTTAAATTATTGTTCCATTTATTCCTAATTTTCTTGTATTATAATCGTATATTATTTTATATTCAAGATGTGTGAACATGTTAAAGATGTAATTAAATAATTTTTTCAAAACATTTTGAAAATAATTACATCTTATCCATAAAAAATTCATCTAATCTTTGTCAAAAAATGTAAAAAATAAATGAAAAAAGATATAAAAAACCCGTTGAAAATTTGATAGGAAGACGTTGGAAAATTTTCCTTCTTAAAAACTATGGGAAGCGCGATGAAAATTTAATAGTTTGGCACTGTCAAAATTTTGACACAAAGTTGATGAAAATCCATCAAATTGTTTTTCAAAAAAAGCATTGGTCGGAAATCAAATCAAAAATAATTTGCAATAAGGGTTTTCCCAACAACAAAAATTTCATTAAAGATCCATAAAATTTTTCATTCTATTGGAAATCCGTTAGAAATGTTAATTTTTTTTGCTGTGTATTGATCATCAATCTCCAAAGGAAGGCACCAGCACTTTGGCAATTGAAGAGGCGCCACATCAATTAGAAGAACAGGTGCTATTCCTCCAAAGGTAATCCACACTCTTAGGTGTTCTTCACAACTTTGAAGAAAGTAGTTAGATTTCATCTTCAAGGTATAAGTAGGAGGATAACGTGCTTGAGAGATTTACAAGGGAGAACAAGACTAGAGGAGAGAACTTTTGAAGCTATAACTTTTGGCAACATGGGACCAAAGTGAAAATGAGAGGAGGTGCCACTTGGAATTTATAGATGAATATTTAGCTCCAAAAATGTGGCTCACATAAATATACACCTATATGTATAGTGATCACATCTTCTATCTTTTGCGGACTATCCTTTAAATGGAATCTAAGTGGTTCAAGTGGGTTGGCGTAGTATGCACGCACCAGACTAGATACTCTCTAGTATGTCACAACTTTCATTCCATGGAATCTTATATATATACACACATTATGTATATAAGACTCACATCTTCCATCACGCGAAATATTTATATACACAATATATATATATATATATATATATATATAAGGATCACACTTTTCATCCTATGAAAATGATCATGTTGGTCTACCTAAGCATGATCTAGTGTGATCTCATCACACTAAAATTGATCTATAAATTGGACATTTCTCTAATCTTGATGGTCTATAAATTGATCCTAATTAAAATCAAATTTTAATGCAAATTGGAGATTAAACAATTTGTCTCTACAAATTCTTCTATTAATTAAATAATCAAATTATTTAATTATTAATTCAACACTTGAATTAATTATAATTGACTTAAATCATTTAATTGAATTAATTTAACTTTTTAAATTAATCAAGTAAATTAATTCCTTCTTCTCTATCTATCTCCTTGAATAATATGATCTGATACTTAGATTATATTCATTGTGAAGACACCTTGGATATTGTGTTTCCCCCATTGGGTCCACTAATTAATCAGACATGGACCAACAACTCTTTGTGATTTAATTATGGATATTAAAATATTATTTCAATCAATTAAACTCATTTAAATGATCACTCTTGAATTAATCTCCATTAATTATAAAATATCCAATTTCCAAGATTGATGTCTAGCTATAAGCCCATGGAGCCCAATCAATGTGTAAAATCAATTTGTGTGAATCCTCTGCTTATAAGTACCATGTAAATATGATCCTTTCATTTTTTATCTCCTAATTGCCGCCTGAGATCATATTTTTGCCAGAATCGCGATAGCCTTACTATGTATCTATCTTTAATGATCAATTCTTTTGTGACCTCAACTTTGAAAACTTAAGGAGATCAACTCATTCAACAAGATGAGCAAAATTGATTCTTTATTGATTATAAAAAACCTCCGCGTACAAGTTACCCATGTCAAAAACACACACAATGTGGCCCATAAGTGGTTGGTGCATGAAGTAAAGTACAAGTACCGATATGCAAGATTACCATAGAACTTTAAATTAAAGGACTAATAATATGCTTTATCATAAGCTTAGAGAATCATCCCTTCTAGCATGTTATTTTTAGCTATCTCAAGGATTTTTCTATGCTGAGTCCTCAGTGAACTTGTTTTCTATCAAGCACCTACTAATGTGCACCAATGCTCACTATGCCGAGTGCCCATGAATGGGGCACCTTTCAACCATTGGAGCATACATCACTGATGCAAGTTTGTTCGAGTATATGATACATTTATCTCATAGATTCTATGACTTGGAGCAAGTTCAAGACCACAATTATAGAGACACATTTCATGATGTAGCCAACTATTGACCTAAATTATATCTCGTAACCACATGTGACCTTGCAAGATTTAACTAAAAGCATAACAAAAAAGCATAAGGTGAAGATGGCCAATAAGATGATTATATTAATAAAATAAGAATGTATTACAAGAGTAGTTATATGTCAATTTAATTAGCTTGTTCGGCACTACTCTAAACAATCTCCCACTTACCTTAAATTCAATTGCTCATACTCTTAAGGCCCATCTTCTTAAAATGTCCCTTGAAGGATTTTGGCGATAGGGTTTTAGTTAGTGGATCTGCAATATGCTTTCTTGAGGAAACTCTTTCTATTAGAATATTCCCTCTATTAATGATCTCTCAAATCTAGTGATATTGCCTCAACATGTGCTTGGATTTTGAATGAGATTTTGGCTCTTTCGTTTGCGCAATAGCTTCATTGTTGTCACAATAAAGGACAACTTGCTTTGCAATGTTAAGCACTACATCTAATTATTAGATGAAGTTTCTGATCCAAACACCTTCATTCACAGTCTCCAATGTTGCAATATATTCTGCCTCAGTAGTTGAGTCACCACTAGTTTCTTACTTGGAACTTTTTCAACTAACCATCTTGCCATTAAGGTAAAATATAAATCCTAACATGGATTTAGAGTCATCTATATTGGATTAGAAATTAGAATATGAAAATCCTTCTAGTTTTAATTCACCATTGTCGTATACCAAGAACAACTCTCTTTAGTCTTTTTTAAGTACCTTAGAATTGCTTTTACGGCACTTTAATGACTTTATTCAGTATCAGATTAGCAGTGACTTGTAACATTTAGAGTTGAAGTCAAGTGAAATACTAGGATCCAACAATAAAACCACAAAAAGGCTAAATTAACTAGGTTGCACTCAAAACCAAGGATCTAATCATGCTTTAGATTTATATTTAGATGAAGGATTACCTTGAATGCTAAAAAATCTAAGGAAAAGAGGAAGAACACTTCAACACTTGAAAATTATCTTCCAACGGCGCAACAATAATGTGGCAACAACTACCTTGTCAAATAACCTCAAATTTCCTGAAAATTGGATACAATTTCCTCAACACCATGGGAAATCTTTGAAAATAATTTCAACAAAAATAGAAAATCAGAAGGCACTCCAAATATTCCTCCAAATTGATTGAACTGTAGTGGATCTCCAAAAGGCAAGCAATCTAAGTGTCTTGCCTCTAATATGATGATCCACACACCAATGGCAAATCCAATTCTCTCCTAGTAAGCTGGAAAACCAAAGAGATAAGATAGAAGGTGAAGGCCAAATTTAGGAGGGAGAGCTAAAGAAAATGTGAAGCCTTAACACATGAGAGAATCACACAAAATTGAAGGGGTAAAATGGAATCTAATAATTATATCATAAAGTATGCAATGGCCGGCCACCTCTCTCCTATTTATAGGGAGGGAGGTGTGATACAAGTTTGCATCACACCTCTTATGAGGTTGGTGCCAACTTGCAAGCAAGTTGCATGTGTGAAATTTTTAATCTCACTTGTATTTGAATTTCATTTGGAATCTTCATTTCATCTCATGAAATGTCATCCAAATAAATTTCAATGTACTCCAAATGAATTATTTCATTTTAATTTTCCCTCCAAAATAATTCTTCACGTTAATTAAATTATCCTCCTAATTTAATTAATTAGTCATGACTTAACTTTTTAAGTCAATTACTTTAACTCCTTAAGTTAGAAGATGTTAACCTAACTCTTAAGTTAATTTGATCAATTGATAGTCATGTGGCACCAATTAAATTAACTCTTTCATTTAATTGGTCTAATTTAATTCAAATATTTAGATTAATTTAACAATTAAATTGATTAAGCTAAAATGACCACAAAATTAGTCAACTATTTCCTTCCTTAAAATCGGTCAAGATGAATTTCTTAACTCTTAGAAACTTCCCTTCATCATGCAGGATTTCCAATTGGCTTTTGTGTGTGACCTATTAGGTTCTACTATTTATTGGACATGAGCTCACAACTCTTGTGATTTCAGAATATTGAAATATTCACATTAGTTTAAACTCTTTTAAACTAATGACTTCAATTAATCTTTATTAGTAAAAGAGTACCAAATCTCCATGGTCAATGTCCAACCTCAAGCCCATGGAGTCCAACTAATTGGCCAAAATGAATATGCTCTTGGAGAACCATTCTAGCCTTATGCTTACCATGCAAATGTGGTCCTTCTGTCTCTTATATGTTGAAAGAGGCCTAGGGTAAGATATTTGTTGGCCCCATATTATCGCTAATAGCCTCGATGGCTATGTTTCTATTCCCAATTTTCAATTTTCCTTTATGACCTCATCTTTCAAAAACTTCTTTTCCAAATTGTCATGTTACCTTGCATAAGGATTTCATGGAAATGATCATTATAGAATACATAGACGATGTAATTGCCTTTCACAATGAGAAGGAGTTGGATCCCAACTTGGATTTTCCAAACCTCTATGTCTAAGTAGCTCATATCCAAGTTCAACTCAAAAGACTCGTGAAGTGGTCAAGGAAGAGTCAAAGCATGAGGACCTTAATACAAGGTTACCATAGATCATCAAGTTAAAGAACTAATTATATGCACAAGCGTAAGCAGGAGAACTTAACTCTATTGACTTTCCACTACAACTATCTAGTAGATTCTGCGGATAGGTCTTTAGTGAACTTGTTCTCTAACAAGCATTTATGTCTAACATGGCTTGTTTATGAAATAGAGCAATATCCAACCTTTGGATATATGCATCATTAGTTCAAGTTTATCCGAATCTTAGATATCTTGTCTCATAAGATTCTACAACTTGAAAGACTTTAGATCATGACTGTGTAAGACTTGTTTCATGATCACCACCCAATGCATGACCAAGTCCCATAATATTGTGTGATTTAAGGGCTTCAACCAAATGCTAGTGAAGTAGAATAAGTGTAAGATTAGGATGATCATTTATAATGGATATCATTCAATCAAGATCATATCACAACTAAAATAGTTTACATGCCAATCTAACTGGTTGTGGGGCATTATTTCAATAAGAGTGCGAGCTACATCCAATCTTATACGTTGCATAGCGGATGCACAGGATATGAGAGCCATTTTTATTTTATCTTTCTCAATATTTGGGGCCATAAATTTAGAAAGATAAAGAACGTGTCTCATGGGAAGATATACCTTCTTGCATTCCTCCATAGTAAATCACTTTAGTAATTTGTCTATGTATAATTATTAGGAGAGACCTAATGTCCTCTCAGATCTATCTCTATAGATTCATAATCCCAAAATGAAGGATGTTTCTCTCAAGTTTTTCATGGGGAATTATGTAGACAACCATACTTTAGTATACTCTAATACCCATTTATTATTTCCAATTAGAAGGATATCATCGATATAAAGTACTAAGAATTGGTTGAACTCCCACTAACCTTTTTATACATATGTGGTTCATATACATTTTTGATATAGCCAAACTCTTTAACCATTGTATCAAAATGTAAATTCTAACATTGCAATGCTTGCTTAAGTTTATAAATGGCCTTCAGAGTTCATCCAATAAAACCTTTTGGTTGCTTTCCTCAAGGTCAATCCTTGGCCTTTGAGTATAACATTTACCACTAGTTTAGCTTTATAGGTTACTACCTCTCTTTTTACTCCAAGCTTATGCTTATAGATCAATTTACAACCAACAGGTACTATATATTTTTATAAATCTATTAAGGTCTATACCTTATTTGATTACATGAAGTCCATTTTGGATCTCATAGCCTCTTACCATTTTTTGAACCCATGTCTAACATGACTTCCTTATAAATCTTTAGATTATTATCTATTTACTAGTTTCATGAAGGAATCCATACCTTTTCGGTTGTTTCTTTATCCGATTGAACCTTCTTAGATTTTATGTAATAGATGGCTCTTGCGTATTTGTTTCATTTCTTGTGTCATACTATGATCGTCTTGAACCTCATCAAGTTCAACTATAATGTCTTTTCTATCTAATAGAAACTCTTTTTCCAAAAAGTTGGCATTCTTGAAATATATATCACTTGTTCCAAGGGATCATAAAAGTAGTAACCCACAAACTCTCTAGGACATCCTATAAACTTGTCTAAAATGGATCTAACATCCAACTTATCTTCTACTAGTCTCTTGACATACTCGGGAGACACCCATACCTTAAGATAGAAAAATGAAAATACTTTACCAAACCATATCTCATGTGGAATTTTGGGCACTGACTTTGAAGGTACTACATTTAATAGCTTCATCGCCATTTTTATAGCATTTCCCATGATGAAAGAGAAACATTCATAAAGCTCATCATAGATTGCACCATGTCTAATTAAATATAGTTTCTACATTCAACAAATCTATTGAGTTGGGGTGTGTTGGGAGGAGTCCACTGTGAGAGAATCTATTCTCTTTTAAATAACCCCAAAACTTATCACTTAAGCATTCCCCACTCAATTGGATGGAAAATTTTCAATACTAAGTCCTAGTTGCTTCTCTACTTCATTCCTTTTAGGCCTTGAACTTTTCAAAGACCTCGAATTTATTATTTATAAGATATACATATTCAAATCGAGTGACATCATCAATAAAGGTAATGAAGTAAGAGTAGCCACATTTTGCACTAACTCTTAGTGGCCCCCATACATCCATATGGACTAACTTCAAAAGATGAGTACCACGCTTCAGTTGTCCAACAAATGGTGCTTTAGTCATCTTTCCTTTCAAATATGGCCTACAAGTAGGTAAATTCTCTAGGTCACTAACATTTAAAGCACTTAAGGCGACTAACTTGTTCATCTTATTTTTAGAGATATGACCTAGTGTTGCATGCTACAAGTATGCATTATTTTAATTAACTAACTTTCTTTTATTACTTTGTTGAATTTGCATAAGTGATAATGATCAAGTGTGTATAAATCATTTTCCAATATACCTGATGTGATTAAAAAACTATTCTTCAATGCATGGTACTTTCCATTTGAAAATGAAAAATCATATCTTTCATTATCAAGCATTGGAATGGATATAATATGCTTAATAAGAGATGATACATAAAGCTAATCATTCACTACAAGCTTAGATTTGCCTGTCATTGGAGTAACTATACCTTGAATTCAACCATGATCATTACTCCATTATCAAGGTGGAGGATCACATCTCTTTTACTCAACTTTCTTCTTTTCTCCATTCGTTACAACAAATTGAAAAGGTGAGAACCACATATGATATCAAATACCCATGAGCCATTAGGTTAACTTCAACAAAGAACATATCATTCTTAATGGTCACAAGATATTTCTTGCAATTCCTCTTCTAATGCCCAACCTTGCCATAGTGAAAAAAATTTGCATAGTTTTGATTGGGCTTTTTTTTTACCCTACTGGAGGGCTTCAATGGTTGCTTGCCTTTGGAAGAACTTTTTTTCCTTTTCTCTTTATTACCTCGTGAGCCTTAGATTTGGATGTGCTAGCAATCATCAAAGGCTTATCTTTTTTGTGGTTGCCTTCACTATAACTAATATGTTGACTAACTGATTGATTATTACCTCTATACTACTCATGTTAAAGTTCATGAAAAACAAGTCAAATGAGATTAATGGAGATTGCAAGATCAAATCTATGCAAAATTCATTGTCTATGACCATGTCAAGTTTATTGAGCTTCCCAACAAACTTAAACATCTTGAGGCCGTGTTTATGGACACTAGAACCCTCAACCATTCTTACTTGGAAGAACTCCTTTAAGGTGGAAAAACCTTTCATGCCTTGATTGCAAACCATACAACTCTTATAACTGTGTGCAGGTTTTAAAAGTGCGCTTCATATGCTTATGAAATCTTTGGAGCTCATTTGTCATGAGTTTGAAGATCATCTTCAATCCATCGTGTGAGTGTTTCATGTATGTCCTTGTAAGCTCTTCTGGAAGGGCATTTGGTGAGGGACCATCGAGCATGTAGATCCTTTTCTTGGAGTCAACAAATTGCAAAGCCAATCTAGGTAGGTTGATCTAGTTAACTTGTTAGTTTCCAAAATAGCTGCAAGTGGATTCTTAGCCATTTTAAGTTTTGTGGATTTTCACAAAATCTGAAAATGTAAAAAAGAGACTATAAGCATTCATTCAATCAATATGATTATGGATATGGACTTTAATCTTGAGTTGCCTCTCACTATTTTTATCAAATATTGTGCCACCTCTCATTATTTTTATCAAATATTGTGCCACCACACAAAATTCAAAAAGTTATATTTTTTAGTGGGTATTAAGGCCCAAAGGTCTTAATCAAGAACCTATGCGTTGTGGCCATTTAATTTTAATTTTAATTCTAACATAGGTAACATCTTTACCAATTACATTTAAATGCAAACCTTAATTTATTTAGCCTCACTTTTCAAATAAACCTATGCTTCATGGTGGTTTATGCTACTTAACATTAAGTCTAGCCCACTAATCATCTTTTAAACTACTCAAATGTGAACATCTCATGCCTCATGGTTAATATCACAACCAAGAAATTTTAAAATGCATTTCATGCTAAGGTAGTGATGGTAGCTACCTAAAAAGGTATATCTTATGTTTCATTGTCAATATGCTAACTAAGATAGGCCTCATATCACAATCCTATTGGTGGATGGCATGGATGATTAAACTTGGTTTAATATTGCCTGTTATGACTTAATGTTTGATACTTATAATTTCTAAGTGTGGGTTTTTTTATTTTTGGCAAGATTTCATTAACTAATTATCTTTATTTTGATATTCTATCCTAAACATGCATCACCATACATTAAAGGATAAAAAAAAAGCTTAGCATACACCTACTAGGATGATCATGAGCTATGGCCAAGTTATTTTACTATTGGATTAGTTTCTTGTAAGTTAATTAGATTAGCATACAGAACTACTCTATGTAACAGTCTTGATTGAATGATATTTAATAAAATGACCATCTTCATCTTATGAATTTATGATTTCTTCACATGCATTTGGTTGAAGCCTTTAAATCATACAAAGCTACAGGACTTGGCCACGTATATGATGGTGATCATAAAATAAGTTTCTATGTTTATGATTTTGAATATTCCAAGTCATAGAATTTTATGAAACAGGGCATCTAAGATTTGGATAGACTGGCACTAACAATACATATTCCAAGGGGTTGGATATTATCCCATTTTATAGGCAATTTGTGTTAAACATGGATGCATGTTAGTGGGTGCTTCATAATGAACAAGTTTACTGAAGGTTCATCTGGAGAATCCATGAGGTAATTGTAGTGGTATGTCGGTTGTGGCAAGTTCTCTAGCTTACGATAGTATATATAATTAGTCCTTTGAATTAAGTTTTAACAATAACCTTGTATTTAGGTCTTTATGTTTTGATTTTGTTGCCACCACATAATTGGTCACCCGGGGCTTAGGTAGGGCACAAGCTACCTAAGTATAGAGATTGGTGAGTTTCAAGATAGGATTCATTAGCCTATCTATGAAGAATAGGTTGATCTCTTATGTATTCTAAGATGATCATTTCCAAGAAATCCTTATGTAAGGTTATATGAAAATTTGAAAAATAAGTTTTTCAAAGTTGAGGTCATAATGAGAAATTGAACATCATGAATGGATACATAGTTATTGAGGCTATTAGGAGCTAGCAAATATCTTGCCTCAATCCTCTTTCCGGAGATAGGAAACAAAAGGACTGTGTTTGCACAGCAATCATAAGCAGTAATGATTCACCCTCAATTAATTCATCCAATTGGTTGCGCTCCATAGACTTATGTTAGACATCGACTATGGAGATGGGCCTCTGTAATTAATAGAGATTAATTGATAGAGTGGTTAGTTTAAAAGAGTTTAAGCTAATTTGAATATTTGATAGTCAATAAATCACAAAAAGTTTTGAGCCCAAGTCTAATTAATTGGTGAACCTAAAAGGTCACACACAAAGCCTTGAACACTCTTACTTGATTGAAGAAATTATCTAAAGAGTTAGATAATTGAGGTGATCAAGTTTATTGAAGAAAGAGACCAAGTTGACTAATTATCTATTGGTTAGCATGGCTTGATTAATTTAAGTGTAAAATTAATCAAGATAATTTAAAGATTTAAATTAGGTCAATTAAATTAAAAATGTAATTTAATTGGTACCATTTGGCAATTTAATTAGTCAAAGTCAACTTAAAAAGCTAAGTTAATTTAATCAACTTAAAGAGTTAAGCTAATTTAATTAAATTAAAGATTTATTTTAATTATTAGGGGAATGTAATTATGGAGGGATAGCTAAATGGAAGAGTCCATTTAATATTAGCAAGTTGGAATTTTTATGCAAGAAATTAAAATTGCAACTTGGGTAGCAACTTAGTATCCTGGGTGGCAAAGTGAGGTGTGTGTGATAGAAGCTTTCTTAAGCTTCCATCTCACACTGTAAAAGACCATCATGGCCAACCTTAAGGAAGCCAATTTTCTGCTGCATTTTTCCCTCCCATCAAGTGGTGATCTCATGTGTTGAGAGAAACCACCTCTTAGGTTCCCTTCAACAACTTTCTCTCTCTAATAACTCTCTCACATTTTCTTCACCATCCTTCTTCACCCTCCACACATCTCTAGCTAATTGAGAGAGGATTGAGAGTGTTGAAAGGTGTGTGGACTTGCTTTAGAGGCTCAACACTTGGTGAGTTTGAAGTGGTGGATCAAGTTCTTTCAAGCTGGTGACCATTTTGCTTCTTGAGGTGACTAGCGGTTTTTGCAAGTGTGGTTGTTGTTTTTCCATCTTTCTTCATCATCTTGGAGAAGGTTTTGGCAGTAAAATTTACTGTGATTGATGTCCATTGGAGAGGAGTTGGAGATCCTAGGAGAAAAAAGGCGAATTCCTTACTTGGAAAGAGTACCATTGTGAGATCTTACTAGTTGACTCTCATTTTTTTGATTAAGATAACATTATCCATCCTTCTTATTCCATTATTAAGGCATGAAATAGATCATTAAGTTGTTCATGTGTTAGTTCATTTTTGCCTAACTTTTGAAATTATTATAGATCCTGGCACCTCATTTGTTTTTATCTACATCTTGCAATAATGGTTCACTTGGTTGATTCAAAGGTTTAGCAATTAAAAGAATAGATCCTATCTATTGCATATTCATCCCATACATACATAGGTTTCAAGTCTTCAAATTCTCCAAGTCTCCATTATGCTCGTTGGTATGGCCACCAAAAATAAAGAAAGACCTTATCAACCTATTTTAGTCTCCTATCATTACTTCTTTAAAGAAAGAAAATTTGAGTCATACTCAAAGGGAGTACATGGGAAGAGAGGAGGACGTACACTTTAGAGATTAAGAGAAAAGATGGGATATGCAAGCCCCATTTAATTACAGTCCATTCAATCAAATTGTGCTAATTTAAAACAAATTTTAAGGCTCATGTTCATCCTTCCATTCATCAATCCATTTATCTATTCATCAAATAAATGAATAAATCATAAATTTATCAAATAAATTTATTGAAATGTCCACCTCATAACAAGCAATTGGAGCAAGTGCATCAAATACACATTCTAATTCCAACAAACCACCAATTGCATTTTGATAGCATTATTATGGATTTTAAAGCATTCAAAGTAACTAAAACAATGTTGGACACATATCACAAGTATTATACTTTAAATAGGAGGTATGATCTAATCAATTGAGACTAAAACATGAAACAATTTCGCCAAGAGAAACAAGCATTAAAGCTATCCCAATTTTTAGGCAATCAAATGGTAGCAACAAAGCAGAGTTTTACCCCTATTTCCCCCTATTTTTAGACCCCAAAATTGAGCAATTTACCACACAAGGTTTCACACAAAGCATACACAGTTGGCATACACAGTAGCACATAAAACAGGTTGCAGCCCACCGTGTGCCTATGTGCGCGCTCTATGTGCACATCGTGTGCATTTGGTTCTCTGCCCCCACTTTGTTTTGGTTTTGCTCAAAATCCAACATTTGGACAGCCTCTTCAACACAATTTTGAACAATTCAAAATCATCCAACACTAAAAAATTCATATCAAAAGTTAAATCTCATTTAATCATGCAATTAACTCCAACTTCCAATCAAATTAAAATTTCTACATTAGATTACATCTATTCATGTTTCCATCATATAAATCAATGCCATATCCACTATCAACATGATCCAAAATCCATCAATTATATTAGAATCATGTGATAATTCATCACATGAATCTATGAACTTAAATCTAAAAATAGAAGACATGAGGTTGACTCCAATACCCTAGAAGAAAAAAATTGAGAGGAAGAAAAGGATGAATTTCAAAAATCCAACAAGAGCATAGGAAGCTAAATATTTAATCACATTAAATATCTTCTCCAAAGGATCATCTCATGCTTCATGAATAAATTTGGTAAAAAGCTATACCACTGCCTAGTTTTTCTTTTATAGAAGATGTAGCCTTCAAGCATGATCCAAATCACACTCCTTGGACTCTTCTAGTACACCACTCCAAAAAGGATCAACTATTGATCATCAATCTCCAATAGAAGACACCAAAACTTTGGCAATTTGAGAGGCACCACACCAATTAGAATAATAAGTACTCTTTCTCCAAAGGTAATCCATATTCCAAGTGTTCTTTACAACTTTGAAGAAGGTAGCTAAAGTTTATCTTCAAAGTGTAGTGGTTTGAAAGATTTGGGAGGGAAAGGAAGACTAGAGGAGAGGATTTTTAGAGCCAGCAATTTTTTCCAACACATAGCCAAAGTGACAATGAGAGGTGTCAGCCACTTGGTATTTATAGATGAATATTTTGCTCCAAAAATGTGATTCACGTATACATACACCTATATGTATAGTGACCATAACTTCCATCCCCATGGAATATCCTTTAGATAGAATCTAAGAGGTCCAAGTGGGGTGGTTTAGTGTGTACCCACCAAACTAGATATTCTACAGTATGTCACACTTTCCACCCATGGAATTTATATATATATACACTATATATATAAGAGTCACATCTTCCATCACATGAAATATTAAGATACAAAAAATATATATGTAAGGATCACACTTTCCATCCCATAGAAATGATCCTATTGGTCCACTTAGGTGTAGTCTACTATGATCCCATCACAGAAAATCATATTCCTCTAGTCTTGATGATCCATTAATTGGTCATAATTAAAATTTAATTTTAATGCCAATTTATGGTCCATCAATTTGTCTCTACAAATTCTTCTCTTAATTAAATAGTCATATTATTTTAATTAAATAAATTTAACAATTGAATTAATTATAATTAGCTCAAGTCAGTTAATTTCTTTTTCTCTATTCAACTCCTTAGATAATGTTATCTAATACTTCAAAAATATTCATAGCAAAGACACCATGGATATTGTGTGTGACTCGTTGGGTTCGCCAATTAATTAGACATGGACCAACAACTCTTTGTGATTTGATTGTGAATAATATATTATTCCAATAAATTAAATTTATTTACTTGACCACTCTTCAATTAATTTCTATTAATTGAAGAGTACCTAATCTCCAAGGTTGATGTCTAGCTACAAGCACATGGAGCCCAATCAACAGATGAAATCAACTTGTATGGACCCTCTTACTTATGAGTACCATGCAAACTTAGTCCTTCCATTTCCACTCTCTTGATTGGAGCATAGGATTAAGATATTTGCTAGAATTCCAATAGCCTCAATAACTATATAACTATCTTTAATGATTGATTTCTTTGCGACCTCAACTTTGGAAACTCCTTCAAATTGTTGCATTGCTTTATGTAAGGGCGTCTTGAATTGAGCATTATAGAAAACATAAGAGATCAACTAATTCAACAATATGAGCAAAATGGATAAGTAGTCTATACCCAAAACACACACCTTGTGATCTGCTAAGTGGTTGGTTTATGAATCAAAGCACAAGTCCTAGTATACGAGACTACTATGGAATCTCAACTCAAAGGATTAATAAAATACACTATTACAAGATTAGAGAAGCATACTCTCTGACATGCCACTTTGGCTATCTCAAGGATTTCTCTATCCCTAATTCTCTATGAACTTGTTCTCTAAAAAATGCCTACTAACGTGTACTAATGTCAACTACATTGAATGCCCATGAAATGAAGTACCATCCAACCTTTAAAGCATACAGTGCTAGAGCAAGTCTGTCCAAATTTAGGATACCCTTATCTCTTAGATTCTATGACTAGGAGCAATTTCAAAATCAGAGTTATGGAGACATATTTCGTGATGTAGCTAATTATAAACCTACATTGTGTCTTGTAGCCATGTGTGACCTTGCACACTGCTACCAAATGCATAACAAAGAAGCATAAGATGAAGATGGCCAATAAAATGATTATATTGATCTAATAAGAATGTATTATAAGAATAGTTATACACCAATCTAATTGGCTTACTGGGTATTACTCTAATAACTTAGAACTTACCCCTATTTTGTGCTACTTGCTCATATCTTCAAGGGAAGAGATATTTCTTCTTGAAGCTTGATTGGAAGGGATTCAAGATCACAAAGTCTTTGATTTGGTTAATTTGAAAAAGATGAAAAATCTAATGCTTTTAAGAATTTTGGATGGTTTAGGAGGAAAAGGTGTTACAAGTCTAATATCTTGTAAAACCAGTTGCAATACCTTCTTATAATACATCTTGCAATTCTACTCCAGCAATAAGTAGCACCAGGCGCTCCAAATGTCTTCATGATAAAAAACTAGATATTAAGCTAAACAAATTAGAAAGATTTTTGAAACTAGATGACAAGCAGACATTGCTTCACTAATCTTGATTTCAAGATGGAACTCTTATTGAAAAAGTTAAGAAATTCAATGAGAGTGTCCAGAAGTTGAAAAGAAAAGATTATTGCTAACTAATTTTAATCTCAAGTCAAAGGACTAATTATATGCACTCTCGTAAGTTTTGAGAATTCTTCACTACCGACTTGCTACTACGGCTATCCAGTGGATTCTTTGAGTGGGCCTTCTGCGAACTTGATTTCTAACAAACTCCCACTAATATGTATTTATGTCTAATAGAGATTGCCCATAAAATAAGGCAATATCCATACCTTTAGAATTTGCATCATTAGTTCATGTCTATCTGAATCTTCGATGCCCCATCTCATAAGATTCTATGACTTGGAATATTTAAAATCATGACTTTAGAGACTTGTTTCATGATCACCATTGCATGTGTGACCAAGTTCCGTAGTCTTGTATGATTTAAGGGTTTCAACTAAATGTAAATGAAGAATAAAAAGCATAAGATAACGATGGTCATTTTATAAGATATCATTTAATCAATATTGTCTTAGAATTGGAGTAGTATTTACATGTCAATTCTAATTGGCTGTAGGGTACATTCCAATATTATGCTCCTACAATAAGTAGAACTAGGTATTCCAAATGTCTTCAACATCAATAGGATAATAAACTGGATGCTAAGCTAAACAAATTAGAAAAACTCTTGAAATTAATTGACCAGGGCTACATTGTTGCACTAATCTTGACTTCAAGATGGAACATCTTACTAAAAAAGTAAAGAAATTCAAGGACAGTGTCCGAAAGCCAAAAAAGAATATTATTGCTATATGATTCTAATCTCTTTTGTTGATGAAGGAAGAGAGAATATTCATGTTTTTTCTATTGCATTTGCATTTCATATGTATGATCGATGAATAATTATTTTTTGCATTCTAATAATTTCTTTTCCTTTCTTGAACTATTTCTAACGGTGCCATGGCTAAATCATTAACTGCTAACTATTTTGGTGTGTAATATTTTATCATTTCCTGATGGATGATAGATGCTTTTACTCTATGCTTATGATGATTATAATATTCAACTTGGAATTTTGATTGGTATTTTCTTTTTTCTTTTTTTTTTCTATTATGAGTGTGGTATCTAGATATAGTCTTACATCATGATGGTTGGCATAAAGATCCAACAGGTCAATTAGATAGGGGGAAATTTAGGTAATATTTTTCTACTTCTCATATGTCAAATTTTTTATTGTAACTAAAAGAGAAAGATTGTTAAGCCTCGATAATTTTGCATAAACTTAAGGTTTTGACTATGATATGATATTTGTTGCATGATTATTGCAAGTAATCTCCCTTGAAATTTGTTGAAAACTTTCCATAAATAACCGAAACATGTCTTTCTTTATTTACAAAGATCATCTAGATTAGTTAAATTCTCATATACTTCATATTAGAAAAGGATGTCATACCTACTCTTAATTTTGTACTTATGACTAAATATATATAAAATGATTTAGATGACTTAATTTATAAATTATCCCTCAAAATGGATTATTCCTTATCATTATTCCAATGAGCACATATCATGTTTTCTCATTGCTTGATTGTGATTTCTTCATTAAAGACTGCACATCAAAGAAGTTGAGCAACTTGAGTAGAGTTGTGAATTTATAAATATTCTCACATATTTTCACCACATAGTCATTGTTGTATTACACTTAATTTTTTATATTTTGTTGCTTTCTATTGTGTCTCGAGGGATTGTGTGGTAAAGAAAACTAATAGAGAGCTGTTGATCGAATTCTAATATGGAAGGAGAGTTTAGGCTTACCATAAAGAGTCACAGTAATTCATGTATCAATTCATCGAGGTTGTGCAAGTTTAATTGCAAAAGATTCCCTCGGGCTTGACCATAATTGGTTCTAGAGCACTTTGGGAAATGTTATATCCCCTTGGGATTTAGTTACTTCCTTTTGCGAGTTGGCTATTGCTATAGTTTGAGTGTTGATTTATCACTCCTTGGATGTTGTCTTACCCTGTATTTTTTTTACTATTAAGTACTTAAGCTTGATTTCTGCTAACATTAATTGATATTTATATCATAAGTGAAAGTTTAGGTAGTGAATATAGATAGTGAATATGGACATTTTCAAACCACTATAAATTTTTGTTTCTTTTATTTGCACTTTATCATTTTTTATTATTAGTTATTTGACTTGTAGTTTAACTAATTTTACAAATTTCAATTATTATCTCAAGATACTTTTTGCATAAAAATTACTATTTTATCAAAAGGTAAAAGTTTTTTGAGTGATTACTTCCACTGTATAAATTTTGAAATGGCCTAATTTACCACTTTTTAAGCATAAAATTACTCTTCATTTTCAATTTGTATTAATTAATTAGATGGTAGTAGTTGCATTGATTAACAGGATCAATTAGTGATTTTTTTGGCCTTGCAAACATATCTCAAGTATTTTTAACAATTAACTGAAGCATTATATTCAAACTTAGTGTAAAGAGTAAGTTACATTGCATAGAAAAAAAAAAGAAGTTTCTTCCACTCTATCTACATACTATGGAGTATGGAGGAACAAATTGGCTAAAAATGATTTAATAATCTCTTTTTGACCTAAGAGAAAACTTCAAATAAGAAGTGCCTAAACTACCCATCTTTTTCACAAGTTAGCTAAAGTTTGAACTAAAAATGATGGGAAAGTTGCCTGCCTTTGCAACCATACAATTTACAGACCATCTCTCTCTCTCTCTCTCTCTCTCTCTCTCTGTCTCTCTCTCTCTCTCCTAGTTAGATGGTTTATAAATTGTCAAAACTAGAACTAGACAACAAAAGAATTTCTGTCTTTCTTCTGCCAAGGAAGGAAGAAGATAACAAACACTTTAGTCTTAATAGTGAAACCAAGTCTAAGTCTCTCTCTCACAGTAGTTTCTCCCTCTTTTTTCTTTTTTGACTTGTAATAAACACATGTTTATCATTTGTTTCCACAATTCCATCTGCCTAATCCTCAATATCTTTAACAATCTATATGTACAAAATCTACGCAAACAAGAATCCTCTTCTCTTCCACCGCCTCTTCTTTTTTAACACCTCAATTTCAATATTAATTGGATTACATGGAGGAATCACCTTTCTTAGAGCAACAATCTTCATCTGGGCTGGAATTTGATTCTTCAACCATAAAATCAAGATCATCATCTTCAATTTAAATTGAGCCCACCATAGAATTCTCAATCTTCATTTAGAGACTGAGTCTAATTCTTGATGAGGTGAAGGATAGCTTTCAAATGATGGACCTACTAGAGATTCACAAAGCCATTGACTTATTCCAAGATGATTACAAATAGGCTAAAGTAGGAATGGGCAGTTCAAATATTCAATCTTCTCTAGCTAAACTATTGGAATAGTATCCCACAAGCCAATGAGATTTGCCTTATATAAACTATTTCTTAGTAAAACATTCTTGATTGAATGATATTTTTATATAGCCATCTTCATCTTATGCTTTATTATACTTTATTATACTTCTCTTGCATTTGGATGAAGCTTAGATCACCTAAAATTGTGGGACTTGGTTTGGTGATCATGGAATAAGTCTCACATGGTCATGATCTTAAATCTTTCAAGTCAAAGAATCTTATGAGATAGGGTATCTAAGGTACAGATAGACTTGCACTAATGATACATAAATCCAAGAGCTGGAGATTACTTTATTCCATGAGCAACTATATGAGATACGGGTATATATTAGTGGCTGTTTGTTAGAGAACAAGGCACTGAAGACCCACTAGAGAATCCACTAGATAGTCAAGTGGTAAGTCGATACTGGCTAGTTCTCCTGCTTACGCTAGTGCATATTATTAGTTATTTGACTTGAGGATTCATGGTAACTTTATGTCCAGTCCTCATGCTTTTACTCTTCCTTGAACTCCTAGTAGGTCTTTTGGGTTGAGATTGGATATGAGCTACTTGGCATGGAGGTTTTGAGATCCAAGATGGAATTTGACTCCTTGCTGTTGTGAAGGATAAGTACATTTCCTATGTATTCTATAATGATCGATTACCAAAAATCCTTACACAAGGTGGTGTGACAATTTGGAAAAGAGTTTTTTGAAAGATGAGGTCACACAATAGGGATTGAACATTAAGAATACAAACATAGTATCAAGGTTATTAAGGAGTCGACAAATATCTTGCCCTAAGCCTCTTTTGGGAGATAGAAGATGGAAGGACCGTAATTACATAGCACACATAGAGAAATAATGGTTCTTTAGAATATTCATTTCAGCCAATTAGTTAGGCTCCATGGGCTTGAGGTTGGACATCAACCATGAAAATTGGGTACTCTTCAATTAATAAGACTAATAGAATTGGGTCGACTAGTTTATACGGAGTTTTAAACTAGAATGAATATAAGATATTCAAAAGTCACAAGGAGTTGTAAGCCCATGTCCAATGAATGATAGAACTTATTAGGTCATACATAATATTCAATTAGCTTCCTAATTAATAGAGAGAATTTTTTAAAGTGTTAAAAAATAATGTTACTCAGTGGACCAATTTTTGGGGCCAACTTTGAGGGTCAATTATGGCTTGATTGATTTAAGTGTTAAATTAATCAACTAATTTAAGAGTTAAATTAAATCAATAATTAAGGAGTTAATTATTTGGTGCCAACATGACCATCAATTGATCAAGTTAACTTAAAGAGTTAAGTTAATGAATTTAGTTTAAGGAGTTAAGTTAGTTTGACTTAAAGAGTTAAGTCAAAGGATAATTAATTAAATTAAAGAGTTTAATTTGATTAATTAGGAAGAATTAATTTTGGAGGGAATGCTCAAATGAGATTTGAGGTGGCATTTTAATTAATTTGAAATGAGAATCTAAATATAATTAAGATGCAAATGAAATTCAAATGAAATTTAGATTCAAATTTTGCTACCTAAGCACCCCCATTGGCTACCCACCTCATGGAATGTGTGATGCCACCTTGGCATCACACTATTCCACATCTATATATAGATTTAGAGAGAAGGTTGGCTAGATCATGGTTATTGGTGTGAAGAATTAAAATTTTCATTTCCCTTCAAACCACTTGCAAGCTAGCATTTCATGTGTTGAAAGCTAAGCTTTTTTCTTCATCTTCCTACCCAAAATTTAGCCTCCACCATTAGAAAATATTTGGTCTTACTCCAGCTAATATATTAGAGATTTAGAAAGATCTCATTGGTGTGTGGAGCTTTACAATAGAGGCAAGGCATATGACTTGCTCATTTCTGGAGATCCACATGTTCGAGGTTCAACTTTGCGATTTTTTCTAGGGAGGTCTAGATGGAAAATTGATCTAAAATTTTAAATTAAAGTTATCTAAGGTGTTGGATAGCTCTATATATTTTTTAGAACGTTTGGAGGTGATTTGATGGGGCGATCATTGCAATATTCTTGCTATGCCACTAGCAGGTAGATTCTGGATCCAATGAAGTGTTCACTTGATAATCCTTGAATTTGCTCATCAAGGTAATCCTATATCTAAATCTAAATCATAGGCATGATTAGATCCTTGATTATCTTATAAGCACTAGTCACTTTGACATTTTGAAGTTTTGATATTAGATCCTGGGGCCTTACTAGCCTTCAAGTGGTGTCAGAGCCAAAATCGTGCTTAGATCTAGATTTTATTTAGTTGATTGATTCATGTGATGGATTAATCTAGATCACCATATTCTCTATTCAATTTATGGATTGGAGAATTTGGTTGGTTTGTGTGTGACTCCTTGATTAATAAATTAAAAACATGCTATTATGTGATTTAAGTGTTAATTCATGTAGTTAGTAAGTTTTAATTCATAGTGATTAATGTCGAATGTTGATTTGGCATTAATTGATGTTATATGTTGATATAGCACATTAATTAATAGCTTAAAGAGTTTTGGTCATTTGTGGATCCAATATGATTGGAATTTTGTTTGAGGTTTTGAAGAATTAGATTATTACTTTTCCTAATTTTTGAAAGCATGTTTGAGAACTTGTACTTCTAGTTTTAAAAGGTGTTTTGAATCTGAAAATCCATCTAAAATGTGTGTTATAATGTTGTGAACATGTGCTAAAATTGTTGGTGCATGAAAGTTGAGTGGAGAACACACTTGGCAAGCCTTAAACCCCAAAAAGCAAGGCTGCCAACACAGCCTAGGCATAGGTTGGGTAGCGTGCACACACTGTGCGCATAGGTTGTCTAGTCATGTGCCAAGGGCTGCTAGGTAGTCTGATTTTAGGGATATTTAGTGCACTTTGAGTTGTTTTCTCAATTTCTTTAATGCTCAATAAAGTTTTTCTCTACACACATTAGGTGCACAAGTGTTGTACAAGGCCTCAAAATTATGTTTAACATATTTGAATGCTTTTGAAAATTGGTTAAAGTTGATCTCCAATTTGTGGTATAAATGTTATGCTTGGTTTAATTATTTGTTTATGAGATAAGCATTTAATTGTTGGAATTAATTGTTAATTCTAGATTTATTTCTTGTTCATTTAATTGTTGAATGGATAGGGATGATTATGAGCTTTAAAAATTGATTTTATATGTCTCAAATTTGTTTAAATGTGTTGTATTAAATGGGGCTTGCATACCTCTTGTTTTATCTTCTAAAAGTTATGAGAGTAGAACCACTAGGAGTGAGTATTTTTGTTTCATATAAATGTTGCATAGAACAAGGAATCTAATGGAGGCATAGAGGCTATTTGAAGACCTATAAAGGTATGGGATACACTTATGTAATAGTTTAGTTGAATTCAACTCACTTAAAATCAACTGAAGTGATGTACCTATGGCTTTAAGTGCATAACTTAGCTAGACTTATGATCATCCCACCCTAGGAGCATGCTGGGCTAATTACTTATTTATACTTTTCATATTCTATTAATGTATGAGATGTATGATTAGGATATAGAGAACTTAAATAAGAAGATAAAAATGACGAGATCTTTGCAAGCAAAATCCTCCACTTGGAATGTCTAAGTATTTTCAAATATTAAGTTAAAATGGATACAAATTAAAAAAAGTTTTAATTAATCCAAGCCTTCCACCAATAGTGTATGCCATGATGATGTTACTGATTTTATGTGATGGTACCAATCACAAGGGTCACACTTAGGAGGAAAGTTGTGAACATACATTTAGCATATAATGCACCTTTAACTTGGGAACCCTTATGCATTGGCACTCGGTCATAGGGGATGTTATTAGGCCATCTTGAGATAAAGTTTGATTGGTGGGTTTGACTTAACACTTAGTAGTA
>JACGDI010005330.1:254677-273484 GCA_014898725.1 Jacaranda copaia | reverse complement strand
CTTGGACAACTTGACGTGATCATGGACAATGACCTTTATGTAGATTTGATCCTCTAATCATTAACACCCTTGTTTGACTAATTTGTTGTCAACTTTAATATGTCCAAGCAAATGGTAATGATCAAGGAATTGATGAACATGTTAGTGACCACAGAGGTGAAAATGAGAAAAAAAACCCTCTTATGATGGCATCTTGCTCATAGTGGCCTAAGAAAGGGAGGTAAGAGGAAGAAGAGTTCTTTCTCGAAAGAAAAGCAACCTGAGAATAGTTTCAGGAGAGTTAAGAAGAAGGCTAAAACTGATGTAAATTATTTCTATTGTGGTGAAAAAGGTCAGTGGAAAAGAAACTATAAAGCTTACCTAGCTATTTTTGAAAAGAGTAAGTATTTTTTTGAGGTGCATTTGACGACTAATTCTTTCTCATGGGTATTTGATACCGTATATAGTTTTCATCTCTATAACTTGTTATAGGGGATGGAAAGAAGAATGAGTCTACATAAAGGGTAATTGATCCTTTGCCTTGGAAATGGAGCAAGAGTTGTGGCCAAAGTCCAAAGCGTAATGACACTAAACTTAGAGAATTCTTGTATTGTTCTTGATTTGATTTACTATTTACCCAATCTTGTTAAGAATATTATTTCAATTCCTATTTTGGATAATGAAGGATTTGATTTTTCAATATCAAAAGGGAAGTTGAAAGCATTAAGGAATAGTTCCTTAGTTGCTCAAGGTATACTATTTAATGGATTATACATGCTTGATTTTCCCACTCTTCTAATGCACCTTCAAACAAATAAAAGAAAGCTAGATATCCAAGAAGATGTCATTTTGTGGCATGCTAGACTTGATCATATCTCCAAAAATAGGATGAGCAAGTTAGAAGCTCTCAAAGTACTAAAAGTTAGTAGCATTGAGGATCTTCCCATTTGTGAATCTTGTTTGAAGGAAAACATAACCAAGGCTCCCTTTGTAAGATAAATGGAGCGATTCACAAGCCTTTTGAATTTAATCCATATAGATGTTTGTGGACTACTAGGGGTTAGTGGGAGAGATGACTATTCTTACTTCATTATCTTCACTGATGACTATAGTCAGTACGGACATGTATATCTTATAAAGTACAAGTTTGAGGCCTTTGAAAATTCAAAGAGCATAAGAGTGAGGTAGAAAGCAAAAGGGACTTAGTATTAAGACCCTTCGATTAGATCAAGAGGGAGAGTACTTAAGTACTAAATTCTTGGATTATCTTAAAGAGAATGGGATTTTGTCTTAATGGACTCTACTTTACATACCCCAATACAATAGAGTAGCAAAGAGAAGAAACCATACCTTATTGAACATCGTATGATTCATGATGAGTTTTTTTGATGTACCCATATCTTTTTAGGGATATGCCCTAGAAATGACTACAAGGTCACTAAATGTAGTACTCTCAAAGTTGGTGCTAAAAACACTATATGAGATATGGCATGGCAAAGCACCCTCTTACCATTATCTAAAAGGTTGGGGATCTCTCACTTACATGAGATGGACAGTAGGAAATAAGTTGGAAAGTAGATCCATCTTGTGCAAGTTTGTGGGATACCCAAAAGAGAGTCTATAGGTTATTACTTCTATGATCTCTCAGAACAAAAGGTGTTTATCTCGATGATCGTCCACTTTTTAGAAAAAAAAATTCTATTGGATACAGAAAGTGTTGTCATTGAACTTAATAAAGTTCAAGATGATCAAGAAATCCCACAAGCAGTGGAAACAATAAAATTTCAAGAGTTTAGTACATAGCCTCTAAGAAGGTTGGATTGGATCAAGATGTAACCCAAAAAGCTCGAATTTCTTCATGAGGCGGGACAATCGAATGATGATCTAAAGACTTATGAGGAAACTATGTCGGGCATAGATTCAGGATGTTAGCTTGATGCCATGAGATCCAAAATGGACTTTATGTACTCAAACAAAGTATGGACTTTCGTAGATCCACCAAAATTAATAGCTTTTGTTGGTTGCAAGTGGATCTACAAGAGAACGCTTGGGGTAGATGGAGAAGTGGTGACTTTTAAGGTGTAATTAGTGGCTAAATATTACACTCAAAGACCTAGTATTGATTTAGAGAAAACATTTTCACCAGTTGCTGTAGCTAAGTCTATTTGAATCTTACTTGGCATAGCTGCATATTATGACTATGAAATATGATAAATGGATGTAAAAACCATTTTTCTTAATGGAGACATTGAGAAAGAAGTTTGTATGTAGCAACCAGAAGGTTTTACATCCAAAAGGAGTGGGCAAAAGGTTTGCAAACTCCAGAGGTCCATTTATAGACTTAAATGAGCATCTAGAAGTTATAACATATGTTTTGACAACATGGTCAAATTGTTTGGCTTTATCAAAAATATATATAAACCATGTGTGTACAAGAAGGATCGTAGGAGTTCAGTACAATTTATTGTGCTTTATATCGATGACATCTTTCTCATTGAAATGACATAGGAACATTAAAGTGTACTAAAGCATGGTTATCTACACAATTCTCCATAAAGGACTTGAGAGAAGCATCCTACGTATTGGGAATATGTATCTATAGAGATAGATTGAGGAGGATGCCAGGGCTCTCTCCAACCCTATACATTGACAATATACTAAAGAGGTTTAGTTATGAAAGAATCTACGAGAGGATTTCTTCCCATGGACATGACATTCATCTCTCCAAGTCTACGGCCCCAAAGACTAAGGAGGAGAAGTGAAGGATGTCCTAAATACCCTATGCCTTAGCAATAAGGAGCATATGTATGCAGTTCAATGAACAAGACCAAATATGGCACACTCGCTAAGTGCTACGAGTAAGTTCTAATCTAACCCTAGTGAAAGTTGTTGGAAGGTTGTAAAAATAATCTTAAAGTACTTGAGAAGAACTAAGGACTTGTTTTTGGTATACGATAATAGAGAATTGAAACTTGAAGGGTTTTCGGATTCTAGTTTCCAATTTAATGTAGAAGACATCAAATCCATTTCTAGATTTATATTTTATCTCAATGGCAACATGGTGAGCTGGAAAAGTTTCAAGCAAGATAACAAAACCGACTCAACCATAAGGGTAGAATATATTATAGCTTCGAAAGCTGCAAAAGAAGGTGTTTGGATGAACAAATTCATTCAAGAGTTGAATGTAGTGCCTAGCATTCTGAGCCAGTAGTTGTCTTCTATAACAATAATAGGGCAATAGCACAAGCTAAAGAGCTAAGATCTAGTCAGCAATCCAAGCATATATTGAGGCGATATCATTTGATCTAGGAGATCATTGATAGAGGCAACATCAGAGTGGAAAGAGTTGCCTTGAAAAAGAACATAATAGATCTATTAATGAAATCCCTATCGCAAAAGGTCTTTAAAGGACATCTTGAGAAAATGGGTCCTAAGGCCATGGGGCATTAGTTTTAGGCAAGTGGGAGATTGTTGGAATAATGCCCTGCAAGCTAATGAGATTAGCCTTGTATAAACTATTTCCTAGTAAAACAATCTTAATTAAATGATATTTTTATATGGCCATCTTCATCGTATGCTTTATTATACTTCACTTGTATTTGGATAAAGCCCTTAGATCACCAAAGACTATGGGACTTGGTTTGGTGACCATGGAATAAGTCTCACATGGTCGTGATCTTAAATCTTTCAAGTCATAGGATCTTATGAGATGGGATATCTAAGATACAGATAGACTTGCACTAACGATGAATAAATCTAAGAGTTGGAGATTGCTCCGTTCTATGAGCAATGTATAAGATGTAGGTACATGTTAGTCAGTGCTTGTTAGAGAATAAGGTACTAAAGACCTATAAGAGAATCTACTAGATAGCCACAGTGGCAAATTGGTAGTGGCTAGTTTTTCTATTTACGCTAGTGTATATTATTAGTCCTTTGACCTAAGGATCCATGGTAACCTTGTGTTTGGTCCTCATGCTTTGACTCTTTCTTGACCACCTAGTGGATTTTTTGGGTTAAAATTGGGTATGAGCTACTTAGTATAGAGGTTTGTGAGATCCAAGATGGAATCTAACTTTTCGATGTTGTGAAGGGTGAGCACATCTCCTATGTGTTTTATGATGATCGATTCTTAAAAATCGTTGCACAAGGTGGGGTGATAATTTGGAAAAGGAGTTTTCTAAAGGTGAGATCACACAACAAGGATCGAACATTAAGAATAGAGACATAGTATCAAAACTATTAGGGAATTGATAAATATCTTACCCTAGGCCTCTTTCGGGATATAGGAGACGAAAGGATTGTAATTGCAAGACATGCGTAGAGTGATGATAGTTCCTTAGAATATTTATTTCGGTCAATTAGTTGGGCTCCATGGGCTTGAGGTTGGACATCGACTATAGAGATTGCATACTTTTCAATAAATATGATTAACTGAATTGAGTTGTCTAGTTTAAAAGGAGTTTTAAACAAGAATGAATATAAGATATTCAAAAATCACAAGGAGTTGTGAGCCCATATCCAATAAATGGTAGAACCTATTGGGTCACACACAAAATTCAATTAGCTTCCTAATTAATGGAGAGTATTTTCTAAAGTGTTAGAAAATGATGTCACCTAGTGGACTAATTTTTTAGGCCAACTTTGAGCTATAATTTTGGCTTGATTGATTTAAGTGTTAAATTGATCAACTAATTTAAGAGTTAAATTTGACCAATAATTAAGGATTTAATTATTTGGTGCCAACATGACTATCAATTGATCAAGTTAACTTAAAGAGTTAAGTTAACGAATTTAGCTTAAGGAGTTAAGTTAGTTTGACTTAAAGAGTTAAGTTAAAGGATAATTAATTAAATTAAAGAGTTTAATTTGATTAATTAGGAAGAATGAATTTTGGAGGGAAGGCTCAAATGAGATTTGAGATGGCATTTTAATTAATTTGAAATGAGATTCCAAATGTAGTTGAGATGCAAATGAAATTTAGATTCAAATTTTGCTACCTAAGCACCCCCATTGGCCGCCCTCCTCATGGAATATGTATTGCCATCTTGGCATCACACTATTCCACATCTATATATAGATATAGAGAGAAGGTCGGCCAGATCATAGTTATTGGTATGAAAAATCAGATTCTTCTTTTTCCTCCAAAGTAACTTGCAAGCTAGCATTTCATATGTTGGAAGCTGAGCTTTTTTCTTCATCTCCCTACCTAAAATTAGGCCTCTACCATTAGCAAATCTCTAGTCTTACTCCAGCTCATAGACTAGAAATTTAGGAAGATCTCATTAGTGTGTGGATCTTTACAATAGAGGCAAGGTGTGTGACTTGCTCATTTCTAGAGATCCACTTACTTGAGGTCTAACTTTCCAATTTTCTCTAGGGAGCTCTAGATGGCCAATTGATTTGAAATTTTAACTGAAAGTTCTCCAAGGTGTTGGTTGGATTTAGCTATCTATTTAAAATTTTTAGGGGCGATTTGATAGGGTGATTATCACAATCTTCTCAATGTGCCACTAGCAAGCAGATTTTGGAACTAGTGAAGTGTTCACTTGATACTCCTTAGATTTGCTCATAAAGGTAATCCTTTATCTAAATCTAAATGATAAGTATGATTAGATCCTTAATTAGCCTATATGCACTAGTTATTTTGTTGTTGTGAAGTTTTGATATTAGATCTTAATACCTTACTAGATTTCATAAACACATTGAATATTTGATACAGAATCATGAAAGGTCTCTGGGACTTGTGCTCTTTGCTGGCAGTGAGGTGTCGATCTCTAACAAGCAAAGCATTGAGGCCTTGTGTAAGGAGATAATGAATATGAGGTTGGATATGAGTTATTCAAACTGTGAATTAGAGTTTATGAATTAGGTAGAGGTAAAAACACGGGTTGTAATAGTGGAGGATACTGGTATATTGAGCATCGATGACACAGTAGTGCAGATCAAGTATGGTGGTGAAGAAGAGTTCAAAAGACTTATAGGATTAAGTGTATTATCATGGATAGTGTGATTTTGAATAAAAATATTAATGATGAACATGTCATCAAAGTTTTATGTAACTTGTTGAGTTCGAGTAGAGGAAATGAAAGAGTGGCTATCATTCAGATATTAAGACTTCTTGTTGCATAGAATGATCAAAATAAGGTATTTTTTGGATGTGTCTGAATAGAAAATGAGCTGATCTTTTGTATCTTTGGCTTTTCAATTCATTATTTAAGTTACGTTATTTTTAAATGTGTACAGGAAAAGATGAAGGATTTAGAGTTTTTATTGGTACTGGTGAAGTTATTGGCTTGGGGTATGGAGGAAAAGAGAGAGGCCATGGGGCTCTTTGTTTAGCCTCGCAGATGATGCCAGAGTTAGAAGAAGGACGGATAGAATAAAAAGGTGTGTTATTATGCTAGTTGTCATTTCTAATAAAGATGATCAAGAGGCATCATGCTGTGCAAAAGAATTGCTAAATGCTATGGCAAGCAACACTCAACATGCTCTCTATATGGTTGAGGCTGGTTACTTTGAGCCCCTATTTAAGTACCTAAAGATAAGTAACTACTATTTTGTGCGCCCTCTTCAGTAGATGAAGTGGTTTTGTATGCCCTCGTAACTACCTTTTGTTCACAGAACTTATTTCATTTGAGTAAGTCTCGAAAAATGAAGTGGTTTTGTGTGTCCTCTTCAGTAGATGCTTTCTGTGTTGTTCATAATGGCTACTACTCCATAAAAAGTAAATTTAGCTTGGTCAAGGTTGGATCAATTACCCCATTAATTCAAATACTTGAAGGTAGAGACAGGGGTGCAGATGAAGTAGCTCTCAATTGCATTCTAACTCTTTTTGTAGGATGAATTTTAGGAGAACAGATACAATTATATTGTTAAAATATGGGGAGTTTGTCCGATCACTAAAGTTCTTCAGCTTGGGAGCCTAAAATCTAAAGATAAAGCCCTTTATATATTGGAAAGAATATTCGGATCTGAGGCTCACAGAGTAGGATATGGTGAATTCTCATTAATCTAGCATAGAGATAAGGTCCTATGCTGAAGCCAAAATTAGCTAAGCTATCGGCACAACTTGAGCTGTTGCAAGTTCAATCTACTTATTTTTGAGGTTTCAAAAGTAAAGAAATTTGTTTCTACTTATTTATTCATAGTAGCAGTTTTTTGTCGTTTTATTGATTTGGAGCTTTTTTGTTATTAAAGATAGTTACTAACTCTCAAATTTCATTGTGCTTCTCTTTCCCCTACTCTTTTTTATGTATCCACAAATTTTAGCAACTTTAGTTTGGTTTACCCTATATTTCAACCTTAGGTTTTAATTAATGTGAAAAATATTGAAAAAATATTTTTTTCATGTTGCGAATGATACAATTTATATTTTAATATTTTTATCTTTGCATTTTCTTTTTATTTTCCTTATTAATTTCCTTGATCTGAATGTAGCATTAGTTTCTTGATATAAGATGGTAAAGAAAAGGAAAATGGATAAAAAATGGGGCTAAAAGAGTGCTTCTTCATCTTCCCTTCTTTATGGGGGAGAATTTTTATCATGTGTTGATTTCAAATGAAGATTTAAACATAACGAGAACATTCACGAAACCACAATTTCTAATCTCGGGAGAGTGAGCAAAATAGGTATTTGAACTTATATGAAAGTGCAACATAAGATTTTTAAGATAGAAATTATATCCACTTTTGAGGAAACGCTTGTTACTTTACCTCCCTTATTGCTTTATGCTTTAGCCAAAGAATATCTTAATAAAATCAACCATGAGCTGGTACTTTTTCTTAGAAAAGCATTAATTATTGCTGTCTTACTTTTTTTGGTCCATGCATTTTTTTATTATTTTTTTTGGGTGGTTGTTTGCTCTATATGCTGCATATGTTGTATGTGTTGGAGCTGTATAATTCAACAATGATAACAAATTGAATGAAGCTCCATGCCAAATTCATTGAATAAACCAACTTATTTTAATCCAACTTTGTGAAAACTTCTCTCGAATGCCAAAAGCTGAAATGCAAAGTAAAGTAACTTTTTCATGTATGTATGTTTTTATGAATTTAATTTAACACCTTTAACCACATTCTCGTCATCACATGAGTTCCATCTATTATGAGAATGTGTAATGAAATATGGCAAACCACCTCCCATACTATTCATAGTATCAATGTGTACTGTCCATGTGGAAGCACTTTTTTGTTGTCTAAGATAGTTACTAATGTGGTGTTCGGATGGACTTATAAACTCTTTAAAACTGTTAATTGTCATAATGACTTTGGAATGTTTTGATTCATGACAAGCACATTTTTTAAACAAAATTGCATACATTTGTTAGATTCCTTCTAGACAAAATTTTTAGGACATAGCTGTCTTATTCCATCTTAAATTTGTTACGGAAGGTTTGTTAATATTTTTATCATGTGGCCGAGTATGGAAAATATTTTCCATATCTCTTTTATTTGAAATTATATTAATGCAATTTTTTTTAACGCATGTTTTATATGATCAAACTACTTGGACATTAGTTGATGCACTACACAAAAAGATTTTCCAGATGGTCCATTCATTATTTTGTTCTAATGAACTCTTTCTTATCATAATCATTTAGTTGTTACATCTTGTCAAATATATGACGGATGACTTTTGAAGATATATATACACTTGCATATCTTCTTAGGGTTAATTACCAAGAACACCTTTAGGATTGGTCTATTTACAACAAGGTCCAAAAGTTTTAGAAAATTACAAAAAAAACCTTTGGAGTTGACGGATGGCCGTTAAGTTAGATGATTTTAGTGAATTATCCATTTTAACCTTACCAAAAAATTAAAAAAAATAAAAAAAATTGGCCAAAGACTAAAATAACCCTTGCTTGTGAAATTGATCGAGGCCTTGAATTGGTGGTGAAGAAAAGAGGAAGACAATCTCTCAAAATCCCCTAAAACCGTCAACCTACATTCCTAAAATCCATCTTCTTATCAAACCCATCATTCTCCTCTCCATTTTGGATGTTGATTGGTGGCCATTGGAGTCCAAATCTTTGGAAAAGTCTAAAAAATAGTAGGATTTGCAATTTTGAAAAAGATACGATTTTTTCTTCTAAAATGTGTTGTTTTTGTTAGATGTTGTTATTAGGTTATATATTTCTCTGGAATATGTAGAAAAATACCATTTTTTTAATTATAATGTATGGATGTATTTTTCTATTTTTTTGTGGGTTTTTTTTTTCCACTAAAAATGAACTTGAATTGGTATTTTAAACATGTTTTAGTCCGAGCATGTGGATAGATTTCAATTTTTTGATGAATAGTGTGGTAAAACCAATGTTATTAGATTGATTTTGCCTATAATATAATGTCGGACTGTTATGTTTGTTCAGGAAAATCAGAAGTCATTAGATTGTAAATATCAGAAAATCAGAAGGCGGTAAATGTAATGTTGTACTGGTTGTAGTTAATTGTGTTTTTCATTTTTATTTTTTTTTGGTTACAGATATGGGTTTTGGAACTTTAGACCTTGTTGTGCTTGTACTTGACTCTACTTATAAGATTGAAAATGTAAATCTTGAATTACACATGTATGAAAAATTGATTGGTGATACAGAGGGTATGCTAAAGAGTGTAACATCTTTCTTCAATTTGGTTCCTATGGTTAGGTGTGATCTGGTGCATATTGGTATTAGGGAAGGGATTATTGTATGTGATGATAGGTATGTATTTGGATGATAATTCCGTCAAACTTTAAATATTTGAAGGATTGAAATGTAATATTCTTGTAGTATTTACAGTTGGTGCAAACATTTTAGTTTTTCTTTCTAACATGTTATGCAGTGTTATTCAAAGTTTAGGTGGGGTATTTGCAATGTTCCTTAATTTTTATTTATAAAAGGATTGGGTTATTCACCGTATGTAAGCTTTTTATTTTTCTAGTAGGGTAAAAGTAACATTGTATAGTGCAACTTACAAGAATAAAATTATTTTTATTAGGAAGCAACATCATATCCTCTAAGAAACTATCGTTGGTATTAGAAATACAAGCCAAAAAGAGGGTCTCCAAAGATTGATAAACGAGAAGAATGGCAAGGTACAAAAGATGCAATTCAAAATTCAGTCACTAGAGAGTTAGTTAGCGTCATTGCACTAGCAAACTTGATACTTAGGCAACAACTTGACCAATATTATATCTACCTTATTAATATTCCTGCCTAGTTTGGGCATCCATAGATGTATTGCGGTGAATTCTACCAGTCTTGCCTTAAAGCTGCTGCTTGTCCTATGAATATGACTCAGTAACATATTTTGTTAGAATCAAAACAAAATCTTTTGTGAGGAAAAAAAAAAAAAAGTCAAACTGGATAGAATGAGAGGCTTCTTCCCATCATACTTGTGAAAAATTTCAAAGCTCAATTTCAAATAAAATCTTTTATTTCTTGCTGGAAATTTTAACTTTTGATATCTTTTTCTTGAATTTTTAGCTAGCTATGATGAGAATGAAGACTCCGAAGAATGGCTGAATCAAGCAAGAGCTTGAGAAACGCCGCTCAAAATTTTTCGAAACAGGGTAACAAAATCACTGTGTTGGCCCTCTTCTTAGCTGTGAAACACCACTACACCACACAAGGTAGCAGCTGCACTACTTTACTTTCACACATGTAACAAACTCCCAATAGCCATTCATTTCACTCCCACTCCCATGCCCATCTTCCAACAGAAAGAAAAATAATACATTTTTCTAACGAAAAAAGGAAAACAAAGATTACCTTAAGGCCATTCTAGATCATCACTGGAACACCACAGGAGAATCAATAGGGATTATGGATGGGTTATGGAGAATGAAAGATTGCAAGTTATGTTGTGGATAATGAAAAGTTTCTAAGAAAAAACTAGGGCTAGAAAAAGGATAGAGTGAAGGAAGGAGACAAAAGACCACGCTTGCAAGAGAAGATTGGTGTTTTAAGGATTTTCCTCGGAGAAGCCAAGCTTTTTCATTTTTTCAATGGTTTTTTTTTTCATCATTTTTTCACCCAAAAATATATTAGCGCCATAGCAAAATGAGATAAGCTTTGTTTGGTTATGTTTTCCTACAACAACATTGTTTCGGGGAAACATAATCAAATATATCTCCATTTTCATTCAAAATACACATTCTTCAATATATACATACATATTATATGCACACACAATATTATATATACTATTCTAATATTAAAAAAATACTCAATTCCATTTTCACCCTCAAAACCCAACAAAAAAGCATTGATTTAATTGCTACAGTAAAAAATATCTCCTCCAAAATATAAACAAACATATCGAATAATAACTTTCATATTCTCCTAAAATACATAATAAACACATAATAAAATCAAACATAAAAGACATAACCAAACATTCCCATTGTGTTTTTAGAAAGAAAAATTAAATTAATTGAACAATAATACCTATCCCAGTTTTTCAAAATTGTAATAATATTATTCTTATACTGACACTCTTATAAAAGTGTAAAAAAAAAGTGTAATAATATATAGTTTCCTTTTCTATTGTAGTGATTTTGGAGCCAATTGTTTTGGGGCCAAAGTTTTTGCTACATAAAATAAAGACTTTACTACAAATTTTAGAGCTTAGTAAAATATATATATATATATATATATTTAGTTACACTATTTGGGCGTAGTAAAAAGTTTGTACGACATAGTTTTAGTAATTCTTTTGCTACAAAGTCATTTTTCTAGCAATATAGTATCTTTTGAAACGGCATTTCAGGTGTAGCAAAAAAATTTGTAACAAAAGGCTATTTTTCTTGTAGTGATTTTAGAACACTTAAAGTATAGAATTTCAATTAATAGAATACAATTTTAAGTAAAATGAAACATAAAATAAAGTATAATTTCATAAAACAGAAGTACAATTTTAAATAAAGTAAAATATAATTTCAGAACACTTAAAGTATAAAACCCCCACAACTATAGTATAATTTTGGATAATCAATAAATAGAATACTTAAAGTATAAAAATTCAATATATAGAGTACAGATTTTGTAAAATGATATATAATTTTAGAATGTCGAAATACAATTTTAGATGAAAATAAGTACAATTTGGGAACACCTCAAGTATAAACCGCTAGTAGTAGCAATATAATTTTGGATAATCAATTAGTAAAATGCTTAAAGTATAAAACTTAAATAATAGAGTACAATTTTATATGAAATAAATTATAATTTTATATAATTATAGTACAAATTTGTATAAAATGAAGTACAATTTCAGAACAATTAAAGTATAAAACCCTAGCAATTACAATACAGTTTTGAATAATCAATAAATAGAATACTTGAAGTGTTGAACTTCAATGAATAGAGTACAGATTTTGGTAAAATAAACTATAATTTCAAAAAATTAAAAGTACAATTTTAGATTAGAAGACATACAGTTTGGGAACACTTTAAGTATAAACTGTTAGAAGTTGTAGTACAATTTTGGATAATTCATTAATAGAAACACTTGTATAAAACTTACATAATATAGTACAATTTTTGTCAAATGAAGTACAATTTAATGTAGAACGCTCCAAGTAGAATTTTTTTTTTAAATAAACAAAGTACAATTTCAAAACACTTAAAGTACAAAACTTTACAAATTGCAGCACAATTTAGATGCTGTAGAAGTATTACATTAAAATATCATTGCTCTTTTTTGCACTACTGTTTGATTCATCCTTTTGGTTTATCAGGATATCAACAATCTTCATCTTTAAGGTTAAATGCAGTAATACCATATTCAGGATATCGTCATCATTAGTCAAAGTCACTTACAATCTTTGATGTGGAGCTATGCATTACAAATTGAAGAGCTCGGTGTTAATTTCACTCCATTTTCTTATGGGATTAATTTATATGTTCATTAAAGTCATACTATTCTTAATTGACCTTATATGAAGCTAGTTTTTGTAGCGGCAACTTCCCAACACTTGATTGAACACTCCAATTTCATTATTGGTTGACATTGTCAGAAAAATATAAGAAACTTAGAAGCAATTGAGGAGAAACTAAGAAGAAGAAGAAGAACCCAAAAATGATGAAAATGAAAAGAGAAGAAGATACTGCAGATGTCAGGTTGGTGATTGTTAGCTCCAACGATTATTCTCGTTCCTACCTTGGAGCTTGTTGCATTTTTTTTTCTTTCTATTTCTGGTAATGAAAGCACATATGGTAGGATTTGCTGCCTGTTTGTGTTTATGATGAAAAAGTAAAAAAAAATGAGTGAAAAATATTATATTTAAAAATATTTTTATCAAATAAAGTGAATAGGGAGTAATTTCTACAATGTTAACAAAATTAGGGAGTTTATTCTAAACAAAATCAAGTAGAAATTGATCACAAATTTAAAAAGTATTTTTGATACTTTTAAACAAATGTTCCTTAATTAATTCCAGTGATAGATATATAGAGAGAGATTGATTCAATCAATCAAGATAAAAATGATGGGATTAGGGATATGTTTAAACAAGGACAAACACCAGTATCTAACCCGAAAAAACCCACAACATCTTCTTTTAACCTCACTACATCTCCCGTGAAGTTCAAACCACTTTTTTCTTCCTACTAAGCCACATACAATTTATCGATTCATGTGCTATGATATCTGTTTGTCTCTTAAAAGAAATACATTTTGATCATAAGACTAAAACGCTGTTTGTGCTCCCCTCCAGAAAACAATAATTATTCACTGAAAACATGAAATAGGTAGCAATTATTCATGATTTGATTTTACCGCCTAAACGAAAATTCATCAATGGCAACAACTAATAAGGATTAGGTTTTTCCTCTCTTTCTTTTTTCCCTTTTATTTTGACAGTCAGAGTGTGGTCAACATGGTTTAATTAATTGTGCACTCTATTGCATTTTCAACTAACTATGGTCACCATTCAAATCCAAAATTACGTATTTGCCTGATTTTGGATTCCCAGAGAAAAAAGAAAAGAAATGCATATGGCAGAAGCAGCAGCAGCCCCACCACCACCAGTTATCAAAGTAGTCGCTCTCTGTGGTTCCCTCCGCGAAGGGTCCTTCAATCGCGGCCTCCTCCGTGCTGGTAATTCACTGGTGTTGTTAGCAAATTCTTGCGTATTTCAGTTTTTTTGGTTATGCAAGAAATGAACCTGGCCTCGAAATAATCTGTAAGTTGACCATGTATGGGCCCAGGTGTTGAACTTCACTTGTTCTCATGAATTTTGTGTTGCTCTAGCGAAACTACCTTATCATTATAATATTAAGGTGATTGGATAGAAACTCACAGGGATTTGCTTGATTTCTCGACTTGAGATATGGATTTTATTTTTGAGAAAATTGATGCAAAAAATTTTACATGAATAGAGAACGATCTACAATTGAGACAACTTGTTTTCATTATAAATTTTTTTTATAAAAAATGTCGGGTCAAAGAATTTTTTTATGAAAAAATTGTCTCGACATGGAATAACAGTGTAAATAGTGAAATGAAATAACAGTTTTAGAGAAATGACTAAATATGTTATTTTTAAAATTGAGGTGACGCTTGGAAGAACCTTTGAATTCTTTGTTCAAACTCTGCAGACAAATAGAAGGATAAGGAAGGGGATATTGTTTGAGAGATGGAAATTTGGGAAAATTTTTGACAAGCAATAGTCGCCATATTTTTCATTTCTTGCCTGAGAAAGGTACAATTTTGAAGCATAAAATACTGCTGGGTTGCTTAGAATTGACACCTGACTGATTGTGATTCACGAGTTAAACTCTGAATGCATTGAAACTGATAGTTTGTGTGCATATTGAGTTTTTTAACATTTTTTTTTTTGTCTTCTTGAAGAAACTGAAGTGTACATTTACATATTGCTAAACTTACCTGTTTTGATATGGTGCCGGTTTTGGTGTTGCTATTCGTGCTGTGGATTTAGCTATGGAGATAGCAAAGTCAATTAACGGTTTGGAGATAGAGTATGTCGACATATCACAATTACCATTTCTCAATACAGATCTTGAGGTAAATGGAACTTACCCCCCAGTTGTGGAGGCTTTTCGGCAGAAAATTCTTGCTGCTGATAGCATGCTCTTCGCTTCACCAGAGTACAATTACTCTATCAGTGGTACTTAAACAAACAGTTATCTCTTCTTATCTGAATGAAGCTTGGCATGGTTTTGCTTTATGCTTGATTCAGATTTGCAGGTTTCTGCTTTGCTATTAAGTTCACTATTGTCAGTTATACAAAGCTCACCATGATGTAATATGGTTTCTGAGTTTCTTTGCTTATTGTCTGCGGTTCTTATGAGTTTCAAAGTGTGTCCACCATATGAGGAGAACCTTAACAATTATGCTTATCAGTTGAAAGAAAAGTAGATTGTTGTCCGAAAAAAATAGTAAAGGGAAGGAACAAGACGTGAGTATTGTAGCCAAAACGACACCTAATTTTATCATTATTTGTCGCCTTTGGCCCTGGCTGAGTTTGAAAGTTATTGATAGAAAAGAAAAATAATCCCAACCATGCACCATAAAAGGCTTTTGAAACGAGATTAAAGGAGGAGGGATATGTAGAAATGTTTTGGCAACAGAGGATTAGTTTTTGGTACAGCATCTTAGCAAAGAATTCAGTGATGCTTCATACGATTTGTTCTTGTAATTCAATTTAATTGGTTGATGACACAGATTAGGAAGGAGCCATCTATTTACCTACAAAGGCATGTGACTTGCATTGTATTGATATAGGATGCATAACTAGAACATTTTCTTGGCAATCTCATTCAAAAGGTAAAGAGAAAAGAGAATATTACCAGTGGTGGCGGCGCTTAACATAGAAAATATGTAATCTTCATCTTTAATAAACTGAACTGCCAAATGATTTTCCACGGAGAGAAGTTGTTATGTGAGTCCTTTTATGAGCATCTATAAATTTTTTACCCCATAATTCTCGTGAAGGACATTTTATGCTTCAGCATTTTCTTGGTAGTTGCATTAGATTGCTGCATTCTCATGTACATGATGCATCAATTTATGTTATTTCTGCTTTGCCTAGCTAAAATTTTAAACTCAACGTTTGTTGTACAAGGGCCTCTTAAAAATGCAATTGATTGGGCATCTAGGCCTCCAAATGCTTGGGCAAATAAAGCAGCTGCAGTGGTAAGCGCAGCAGGAGGCTCTCGCGGGCAACGATCACAATATCATCTCCGCCAGATTGGGGTTTACCTCAACCTTCATTTCATTAATAAACCAGAGTTCTTCCTCAATGTGCACCAGTCTCTTGCCAAATTTGATAATGACAAAAACCTGATTGATGATTCAACCAGGAAGGACCTGAAACAAGTTCTCTTATCATTGTATCTATTTACTCTGCAACTCCAGGGTATGTGCAAATAGTGCCTTGCCAACTTTTCTACGCCAGCCGCTGGCTATACCTGCCCGTGTGTCTGATCTCATAAGCCTGTCATAAGCACAAGTATGAACATCAATCTTTTTTTGAGAAAATAAGGAATGTCAATCTTGATGCTAACTTCATACTTTCTTAGAGACAAAAGATTTATTCGATATGTTGTTATGGCTGCAATTTCTTGAAATTCATCAAAATAATGTTATTTGAGATTAAACAAGATATATATATATATATATATTTGCCTTGCTCCTTTTTGTACTTACTTTCTTTTACATATTTTTACAATTTCAAACTTATTGATCGCATATATAATGTAGGGTTTGTCTACCATCAGGGCAAGATTGTTTTTGTCTTCCATGCTTATACAATTGACATGTGTCCGAGATATTTACTAACTCAACTCTCATAAAGCTATTAATAGAATACTTCATCATTAATTTACCGAACTACCCTTACCAGCGCTTTATTGAACCCTTTCCCTTAAACTCCTGATAAAAGGACAACTATATGAAATCATAAACCAAAAAGATCAACTCAAATGTAAAACAAAAATCAACGTTTACAAAATATACAAAATTTATGTAATATACTTGAACCCAAATAATTTAAAATTATGCTAAAAAATGATAATTTTTGTAAAAGAACTTTGGATATTAACATATAATTAAAATTTTATATTCTTTCAATAAAATTATATGTAATTTACTTATAAATGTAATAATATTTATATTTTTAAAATTTCAAAATAAAAAGAACTATTCTACATCAATTCTAGACATATTTTTCCTTCTCTCACTATAAATTTTAAAGAAATTTTTTTTAAATAATTAAAAAATAAATATTTAAAATTGTTATAAAAAATTGCAATTTTATTATATTTTAAATTAATGCAAGTATATAATATGTATTGATATATATACATATAGATTATATTACAAACCCTCCGTCTTTCCCAACCCCCAGCACACCCGAAGGCTAGCCATGGTAGATAATAGCTAGTTGTTTGGGCAATCTTGTCATTAATTTCTAATCTACCCTTGTACAATTTCCATTGAAACATGTATCATGGAGGTACAGTATAAACGATTTTAAAATAGACGTTATGTTCTTTAAATAGAGAAGATAACTAAGATTTTGTGATGTATTGTCAAACTTACTCCAATTCTCAACTCCTTTCGTATCATTTGAACCTCAACGACCAGTTGTCATTGTAACTTGCGTCCATGGCGTCCAGCGACCGCTAGCTAGTGGCCACTATGTTGTTGGTGCATGATAGCCATGGGCTGGAGGTTGCTAGATCTGGCCATACTAGCGTGACAGATGCCTCTAGCCAAGGCGGCTGGTGATCGCTAGTTGCCATGCCGTACGGCCGACCAAGTGGCCAGTCATGCGGGTTGCAAGGGAGTGAACTAGGGATGAGGTGGAGAGGAATTTTATTCTTTTATTTTTAAAAAACTTTTAATTTATTTGTTTTCTAATTTTAACAAAATTTAATTAAATCATTTAAGATATGTAAGTTAAGTTATATTGTTAAGGTGATAGATTAATTTTTTTTATTTAATAAATAATTGTAATTATATTTAATCATATATTTTAGATATGTTATTATTTTAATCAATTTTATTGGGTAATTTAAAATTTTTATTTAAATGTTTTGGTTTTTATATGTGAAATTTGAATTTAAAAATTGTTCAATATTTATGAAGTTTATTGAATATTAAAATATATTTTAATTTATTAGGTGTAATCTAAATAATATTAAACTTACTCTCATAGAATTAAAATATTTATAAATTGATTACAAAATATTTTTGCATCATCACTTTTGATGAACAATATGCTAACGCAAACTAAAATGGAAATACTTTTATTTTTTAGATAAATTATTTTATTTATTTATTTCTTAATTAATAAATAAACTTAATTAAATTATTTTTGACATATTTATTGTTTTAATTTATTCAATAAAAATTTGACTTTAAATACGTTTCTAATTTTTAAGTATGAAAATTCCATTAACAATCAAATACTTTTATGGATTTAAGTACTTAATGCTTATTGTATAATAGAATTTCGATGTATATGTATTTTATAATTAGTTGAATAGAACACTCGGTAAATATTACTATTATTGGTTGTAATAAAGTTTTTTTAATTCATTCTATTAATTTAGCATACTTAATATTATGCTAAATACCTAATACAAGTCCCATCAGTATTTTTTCATGTTTTAATATTTCTTTAAATGCTTATTAAAACGTTTGAATTGCTTGAAAATTCAAAATGTGCAGAATGACCCGATTATTCCTCTGGATCATGCTTCTACTGGTTCTTATTTCTTCTTACTTTCATTGTCTTGAGTTAATTTAGTAGAAATGTCAACTTTATTGAAATATGAAAATGAGTATATGAGAGAATATATATATATATATATA
>JACGDI010005330.1:217517-254558 GCA_014898725.1 Jacaranda copaia | reverse complement strand
AAATAAAGAGAAAAAAATAAAAAGAAAACTGTTGTATTTATTTCTTAAGTAACAAATAAATTTAATTAAATTGTTTTAGGTGTATTTATTATTATAATTTATTTTTCAAATTTATTTAATTAAGATTTAATTTTAAATATGTTTCTAATTGTTAAGTATCAGAATTCTATTAAAAATCATATATTTTTGTGGTTTTCAATAATTAATTTTTATTTTATAATAAAATTCCAATGTATATATATTTTATTAGTTGAATAGAACATTTGGGAAACATTACTATCATTGGTATAATATAGTTTATTTAATTTATTGTATTAATTTAGCGTATTTAATATCATGCTGAGTACCTAATACAAGTCCCATCAATACTTTTACATGTATTAGTATTTTTAAAAATTTGAAGTACTTTAAAGTTCAAAATGTGCAGAGCGACTCGATTATTCCCCCAAATTAGTATCTAGTAGAAATGTGAACTTTACTAAAATATGAAAATGAGTATTTGAGAATATATATATATATATATATATATGGAACATACTCTTTAAATTAAAAAAAAAAAACAATCAAAAACTTGTGGGAAAACAAAACTAAAGAAATTTAGGAAGAACTGAAGAATAAAGATAAAGAGATAAAAAATTTTAAAAAGAAAAAAGAAAAAGAAAAAAGGAAACTTGAGATGGAAAAAGAACGAAAAGATTAAGAAAACAAAAACTTTGTTGAATATTATGAAAATTAGAGATAATTCATTTAGATCTGGCAAATAGGTACCCATTGGTAACTCAAGAGTAGATAAAGATGAGTTGAATAAATATACTCCAAGGTAAAATTATTCGTATTTATTGGGTATGATATAGTGAGCTCTTTACCTATGACTATGCATAACTGGTAACCCATGGGCATCCATAATAATTTTTTATTTTTTATATTTAAAGATGAAATAATATGTATTTTTCAATTTACATAATATTATTCAAATATTACACTAAAAAAATTAATAAAAGAGGTTATAAATTTCAAATAATATATTGAACAAGTATTTAAAGCGTATCAAGTATTTTAGTTTGGAAATTATAAGTTAAATGTTTAAACATCTATCGAATTTATGTTGTATTACATTTTGAAGTTAAAATTTAATTTCCATTATATGTCAAAAGTTTTTTTGAACTAAAAATTCAAATGCAATTTAAATATTGTTGATGTCATAAAAAAGTGTATCGTACCCTCCATAATATTTGTGAGAATTAAAGAAAAATAAAAAAATAAAAAATAATACATATGGTTATTCACTAGTTACCTGCAGGTTGGGTCAAAAAGTGGTAAATAATTAGGTTGGCGAGTAAAATTATTAGTATTTTAGTAGATGAAGGAAATAAGGACCATTTCCCTCATTTTTTTGGAGAACCCACTAGTATGAGTAATTTTTTGCCCGGTCTGTAGTTTAATTAGTATTTAAATTTTAATCTAAGTAAAATAAAATTGCATATTATCTATTTATTAGTAGAAATTTTTTAGCTATTCTATTTTTTATGGTATAAATAAAAGGCATTTAAGTTAATTAAAAGGTTTGTGCTTTTGTTAAATATCTTTTTTCTAGAAAAATGGAGCCCATTTGCATATGTTTTCATTTTCATATTCTATTTCTAGCAATTTCAAAAATTGAAAATTTTGATATAATTTATAAAATAAAAATAAAATTATATTTGGATGTTTAGTTTAAAAATAATTATAAAGAAAGGTATAAAGTTTAAAAAATTAGATAATTTATATTTTCTTTATGTTTAAAAGATTTACTCTATAAAATATATGTATACTAGCATTATCCCCGTGCGACGCATGTTTTCTTTAAAATTACTATATATTAATGTAATTATTGAATTTAAATATAATTAAAGTTAACAATACAAAGATAAAAATATCACAAAAAATGGTAAAGTAATTAGTAAAATTAAATATTACTTTAAAAAATAATAAAGTAAAATTAATTTTAAAGCTTTAAAATTTAGTGTTTAAAAATTTGGAACATATAAAGATGTCTCATATACATAAAGTCATGAAAAATAAATTTTAACATTATTTAACAAGAAGTTAAAAATAATTCAAAACTTCCAGAAATAAAAGTTTGAATATGATTATATACGTTATTAAAAATAAGAAAATATTATGCAACCAAAAACTAATAGATTGTTGCATTAAAAAAATAAAAATATAAGAAAAGGATACAGAGCACAACTTTGATGGCTTAAAAATTGCTGGAAAAATTTTAAAATTATAATACTTTAAAATTACTTTAAACTTAAAAGACAATGAGTATTTAAGTTAAAATTTAAAATATAAAGAATTAGATAATATATTGATCGTCAAGAATTTTAAAAAATCTTATTTAATCTTAATTTTTGATTAAAAATCAACTAAGCCAAGACAAAACAATGATAGTAAAATTTTAAAAACATAAAGTCAAAATAAATATATAAATTAATTATAAACTTAAAATCAATCTTGGTATATAAGTTAATAGAAATATTTTAATTTGACTCATAGTTTAGTTATTGAATAATTAAGTGAAGAAAGAATTTGACATTAGTAATTCAAAGTAAAAATTATAGTAAATTAATAAAGTAATTATAAACTCAAAATTGATTTTAAAGTAGGAATTAGTAATAGGATATGAGGATGAAATTAGAAAGTAAAATAAAATATGGAACAAATAAATTATTATATTCATTCTCAAATTTTTTGTATAAATATAATTGGATCTTCAAATTATATTTTACAAATAACAAAAAAAAAAGTGAATAACGAAAAAAGTTGTCAATCTTTCTAACAATCAAGATTTGAAGAACTAAAAAAAAATTAAAATTGGAAATATATTTTAATAAATTAAATAATGTCCAATGTTATAAACTTAAAAAATCAATTGGTGTATTTTTTATTGATATAATCATCTCATAATTTTTCAAATATATCAAAAAGATCTACAAGTACATAGTGATCAAGTGGTATATAAAATTTTTAAAAAGAGTTTATATTATATATATTTATACATATATAATTACATATATATGAATAAAAAGTAGAAATTAAATGACATACTTTTAAATTATAAATATTCAAAAAGTGTAACAAATTTTAAAAATATTAAACCAACAAATAGATCTCAACATATAAAATTATAAACTTGGATGAAAAAAAAAGAGAAACTAAAAATAAGTTACAAATTTTAACAAATAAATTAATAACTTGATTCAATCACTAAGTAACAGGATATTAAATATATAACAATTTAAATAAAATAAAAGTTAAATGACAAAATTTATCAATAAGTGAAGAGAAAAATATAATTGATAAAAATGAAAAAAAATTTAAAAATATTAAGAGCAATTAATATGTCTCATCTCATAAAATTATAAAATTAAATGAACAAAAGAGAATTTAAAAATAAAATATAAAATAAATAAATGAATTGATAGCTTAAACTAAGTAATAAACAAAAAAGATGTAAAAATTTACAAATTTAATAACAATAAAAGCTAAATGATAGGTTGGGAAGAAAATTATAGCATTAAATCCAAAAATATCTACATCATGTAACATACTTAAAATAAACAAAAAAGTAAAAATAAAAATAAAAAGTGAACAGTAAAATCAAACAAACAATAAACAATTTGAAAAATGAAATAAAGAGCCACACAAGAACTACATGGAAAAAAATGCTTGCAAAATAAAGAGACACACAGAATAGAGTGAAAAAAATGCTAGAATCTGATAATATTAATGAAATAACTTTCAAAATACTCTATGTATAGTATTATAGATATTAGTTATTAAAGATAATAGAAAAATTATGAAAAACTTATCAAACTATAGAATTCAAATCGTCATGCAATCTTCTACATATTGAGGGTAGAAATAAAAAGATTTTGTAAATAAAATGCAATCATTTTATGGTATAAAGGATAAATAAAGAATAATTTGTTCTAATTAAGAAAATAATTTAAAAAATATAGATATCTTTAAAAAGAATAAATGATATCAAATTTAATAACCAAAAATTAATTTTTAAATTTAATTAAAAAATTCAAAATTCTAAGAATTTAGAATTTGATCAAAATTGCATATTTGTAGGTCCCATACTATTGTACTATATATAATATAAATTTTATTAATTTTAAAATGATAATGGGTACTCTTTTTCAAATCAAATTTGAATTTGACTAATGTGATAATATGATGATAGAATTAGTTTAAAAAAATTGAAAATTGAATATGGGTAGAAATTTTAAAAATATGTTGTTAATTTGATTGAAAGAATGAACAAAAAGATGTATAATACTTTAAATGAAAAAATTTAAATGACATGATTTATCAATAACTGAAGAGAAAGATATAGCTATTAAAAATGAAATAAATTGTAAAAATATTAAAAACAATGAACAAATTTCACCTTGTAAAATTATAAAATCAAATAAACAAAAATGGAATTTAAAAATAAAACTAAATTAATTGATAACTTGAGCTAAGTGAAAAGCTAAAAAGTATAAAAGATATTGAAACGTAATAATAACAAACAGAAGCTAAATGATAGACTCGCTTCATGGTTGAATAAAAAATTGTAGGTACTAAAATCCCTAAATTTCTTTCAAATATCATATAACATAAAAAAATTAATTGAACAAAAATAAAATAAAAAAGGTGGACAATAAAGTTCTTCAAACAACTAATAATTTGAAGAATGAAATAACAATGTATATAAAAAGAAAGAGAAAAAAACAATGCTGGAGAATTGAGAATATTAACAAAATGACTTTTTTCAAGGTACTCTATATATAATGGTATAGATATAAATTAATCATTAAGAATAAGAGAAAATTAATAAAATACTTATCAAACTATAGAGTTTGAATGATTAAAGAATCTTTCAAATATTGAGGTAGGGTTAAAGAGATTTTGTAAATAGATATAATCATCTTCTGGTATTAGAGGTAAATAAAGAACAAATTGTTTCTAATAAAAAAAAAAAAAGGATTTCAAAAATTTAGATAATAAATAATTATCAAATTAATATCAACCACCAATGAGACTTTTTTAATTTAATTAAAAAAACTTCAAATACTAAAAATTTTGAATTTTATCAAAATTGCATAATTATGAATCCCCATTGTAGCCCAATATTTTTCTCAAATTATCACTCATGAATCCAAACTTTTGAACGACGGAAAAATTGACTAGAAATTCCATAATTGAAAATGTAAGGGAGTGATTGGTTATGGGATGATTTCTCACTTTTAATTTTTCAGATATAAAAATTGAGAATTGATTTTTTAATAGATTGAAAATGAGATTTCAATGAATGATTGTTTAGCTTGATTGATTTAAGAGTTAAATTGATCAACTAATTTAAGGGGTTAAATTAGATCAATAATTAAGGAGTTAATGATTTGATGCCAACATGACCATCAATTGGTCTAGTTAACTTAAAGAGTTAAGTTAACAATTAAACTTAAAGAGTTAAGCTAGATTGACTTAAAGAGTTAAGTCAAAGCCTAATGAATTAAATTAAAGAGTTTAATTTGATTAATTAGGAGGAATGCAGCTTTGGAGGGAGGACTTAAATGAGATTTGAGATGGCATCTTAATTAATTTGAAATGAGATTCCAAATGTAATTAAGATACAAATGAAATTCAAATGAAATTTGAATCCCCTTGCCACTTTCATATCTTGCCCCCCCTCCATGGAATGTGTGTGCCACCTTGGCATCACACAAATCCACATCTATATATAGATATAGCATAGGAGCTAGCTAGAGAGAGTGTATGGTGTGCAAATGGTGTGAAGAAATAAATTCTTCATTTTTCCCTCCAAAATCAACTCCTTGTGCAAGCTAGCATTTCATGTGTTAAAGGTTTAGCTTTTCTTCTTCCTCCTACCAAAATTTTGGCCTCTTTCATCCCCGATTCTCTGTTTCTATTCTAACCTATGAATTATAGAATTTAGGAAGTTTTATTGGTGTGTGGACTATCTCAACAGAGGCAAAATGTGTGGCTTGCTTTGTTTTGGAGAGCTCTCTACGCGAGGTCCAACTTTATGAATTTCTCCAGGACGATTCAGACATCCAATTGATCTGAATTTTTTTTGAAGACTCTACAATGTGGTGTATATTTTCAGTAATTTTTTTGGAATATTTGGAGGTGATTTGATAGGGCAATTGTCACTATTCTTTTACTATGCTGCGAGCAGATAGAATCTAGAATCGATGAAGAGTTCACTCGTTTCATTCTGGATTAGCTTATCAAGGTGATCCTCTACCTAAATCTGAATCCAAGGCATGATTAGATCCCTATAATGCTTGTAGGCACTAGTTATTTCTTGCTCTAAAGTTTTGATTATAGGTCTTAGTGCCTATCTTGCTTTCAAGTGGTATTAGAGCCTTAATCGTGCTTAGATTTGGATTTTGCTTGGTTGATTGATTCATGTGATGGATTGATCTATATCACTATATTCTTGATTCAATTGATGGATTTGGAAATTTGGGTGATTTGTATGTGGCTCCTTGATTGATAATTAAAAGCATGCTATTATGTGATTTCTGTGTTAATTCATGTAATTAGTATGTTTTAATTCATAGTGATTAATGTTGAAATGTGTTTTGGCATTAATTGATGTTATATGTTGATATAGCATGCTGGCTTAAGACTGAAAGAGTTTTTCTCTATTTTGTATCCACTTTGATTGGAATTATGTTGGAGATTACTTGAACGATTTGATTCTCGCATTTTTTATTTTTGAAAGCATGTTTGAGCACTTTTATTTTCATTTTTAAAAGGTGTTTTGAATATGGAAATTGATTTGAAATGTGTGTTATGATGTTGAAAACATGTGCTAAAATTATTGGTGCATAAAAGTTGATTGGAGAATGGACTTGGCATGCCTTGAACTCTGAAAGCTAGGGTTATTGGCTCCCCCTAAGCATTGGCCTAGCAGCAAGCGCAAGCTGTGTGCATAGGCCACCCAGCCATGCGCCAAGGGTTGCTAGGCAGTCCAATTTTGGGTGTATTTGGTGAGCTTTGAGTTGTTTTCTCAACTTCTTTAATACTCAATAAGTTTTTGCACTACACATATTGGTTGCACAAGTGTTGTGCTATGCCTCAAAATTATGTTAGACATATTTGAATGCTTTTGAAAATTGGTTAAAGTTGATCTCCTATTAATGGCATAAGTGTTATGCTTGGTTCATTTATTTGTTTATGAGATGAGCATTTTAATTGATAGAATTAATTGTTAATTCTAGATTTATTTGTTGTTCATTTAATTGTTGAATGAATGATGAATGTGTGTGGATGATCATGAGCCTTTTAAATTGATTTTATTTGTTTCAAAGTTGTTGAAATGGGTTGTATTAAATGGGGCTTGCATGCCTCTTGTTCTATCTTGTAAAAGTTATGAGAGTAGAACTTCTAAGGGCGGGGATTTTCATTTCATGTAAATGTTGCATGGAGCAAGGAGTCCAATGGAGGCATGGAGACCAATTGAAGACCCATGAATATATGGAAAACACTAATGCAATAGTTTAGTTTAATTCAACCCATTTAAAATCAACCGAAGTGATGCACTTATGGCTCTAAGTGCATCACTTGGTTAAGATTATGGTCATCCCATCCTAGAAGCATACTAGGTTATTTACCTATTTACGTTTTCCATATCCTATTGATGTATAAGATGCATGTTTAGGATATAGAAAATCTAAATAAAAAAATAAAATGATGAGATCTTTGCAAGCAAAAACCTCTACTTAGAATTTTTAAGTAATTTCAATATTAAGTCAAAATGGATAAAAATTAAAAGAGTTTTAATTAATCTAAGCCTTTCACCAATAGTGTATGCCATAATGATGCTACTGATTTTGTGTGATGGCACTCGATCACGGGGGTCATACTTATGAGGAAAGCTGTGAGCATACACTTAGCATGAGATGTACCTTTAACTTATGAACCCTCAAGCATTGGCACTCAATCATGGGGGATGTTGTGAGGCTATTTTGAGATAAAATTTGACTGGTGGGTTTGACTTAACACTTAGTAGCATAGATTGCGCATGGTCATGTGGTCTATATAAAAAGTGAGGCAAAATATATTAGGAGTTGCATGAGATGTAATTAGCAAAAGTTGATTATGCTTTGCTTACTCGTGGATAGCACTCGGTCAAAGGGGTCCATTGGCAAGTCATTGGGGGTCTTGATTCTCACTAGAAAATGTGATTTTCCAAATTCTTTTTAGGGATGAACGATTTGATAAAATAGTAGGAGAAAAACATGCTTAAAAACCATGAACATGTTTTAATATCAAACTCAATCACATGCTAATTCTCTTTTTTTGCCTCATGTAAATTTTTGAAATCTTCAACAAACAAATGGCTAAAAATCCGCTCGCAAGCATTTTGGAAACTAATAAACTCACCGGGCATAACTTTCAAGATTGGTTGAGAAACCTTAAGATAATTCTTAACTCCGATAAGAGGACATATGTTCTTGATCAAAGTCCACCGGACACTTTGGGTGATGATGCAACCAATGAGGTTCGTGAAGTGCTCACAAAATTTGTGGATGATGATCTACAAGTTAGATGCCTCATGATGGAATCCATGACTAATGAACTCTAAAATACTCATGAGCACATGAAACATGCTGATGAGATCTACATGCACCTACAATAGTTGTATGGTGTTCAAACAAGACACAAAAAGTTTGCTTTGTCTAAGGAGCTCTTTAGGACAAGGATGGGTGAAGGGGCAAGTGTCTATGATCTCAGGCTTAAGATGATTGGATTCATCGAAAAGCTTGGACAACTTAACGTGATCATGGATAATGACCTGTACATAGATTTGATCCTCCAATTGCTGTCACCTTCGTTCGACCAATTTATTGTGAACTTTAACACATCCAAGTAAATAATTATGATCAATGAATTAGTGAACATGTTAGTGACCATAGAGGCAACAATGAGAAAATAAAAACCTATTATGATGGCATCCTCATCCAAGTCAAAGGGTCCTAAAGACCCTAGAAAGGGAAGTAAGAGGAAGAAGAGTTCTTCCTTGAAAGGAAAGCAACCCAAAAAGAGTTCCAAGAGAGTTAAGAAGAAGGCTAAAATCGATGCAAATTATTTCTATTGTGGTGAAAAGGGTCATTAGAAAAGAAACTGCAAAGCTTACCTAACTACTCTTAAGAAAGGTATGCTTTTCTTTAAGGTGCATTCGACAAATAATTCTTCCTCATGGGTATTTGATACCATATTTGGTTCTCAACTCTATAACTCCTTACAGGGGATGGAAAGAAGAAGGAGTCTACGTGAAAGAGATATGATCCTCTGCCTTGGAAATGGAGCAAGAGTTGTGGTTGAGGTCCAAGGTATAGTAACACTAGACTTAGGAAATTCTTGTGTTGTTCTTGATCCGATTTACTTGAATATTGTTTCAATTCCTATTTTAGATAATAAATAATTTGATTTTTCAATATCAAATGGGAAGTTGAAAGCATTGAGGAATGGTTCCTTAATTGTATAAGGTACATTAGTTAATGGATTATATATGCTTGATTTTCCCACTTTTTTAATTCACACTCAAACAAACAAAAGGAAGCTTGATATTCAAGAAGATGTCATTCTATGGCATACAAGACTTGGCCATATCTCTAAGTGTAGGATGAGCAAGTTGAAAGCTCTCAAAGTACTTAAAGTTAGTGGCATTGAGGACCTTTCCACTTGTGAATCTTGTTTAAAGGGAAAATTAACAAAGGCTCCATTTGTAAGACAAACAGAGCAATCTACAAGTCTTTTGGATTTGATCATATGGACATTTATGGACCACTAAGAGTTAGTGGAAGAGGTGGCTATTCTTACTTCATCACTTTCACCGATGACCATAGTCGGTACAGACATGTGTATCTTATGAAGTACAAGTTTGAGGCCTTTGAAAAGTTCAAAAAGTATACAAATGAAGTAGAAAAGCAGAAAGGACTTAGTATTAAAGCCCTTTGATCAGATCAAGAGAGAGAATACTTAAGTGATGAGTTCTTGGATTATCTTAAAGAGAATGGAATTCTCTCACAATGGACTCCGCTTGGCATACCCTAACTTAATGGAGTAGCCAAGAGGAGAAACCATACTTTGTTAGATATGGTATGTTCTATGATGAGTTTTTATGATGTACCTATATCCTTTTGGGGATACGCCTTAGAAATGGCTACGAGGTTACTAAATATAGTACCTTTAAAGTTAGTGCCAAAAACCCCATATGAGATATAGCATGGCAGAGCACCCTCTTACCACTATCTAAAGGTTTGGGGATTACCCGCCTATGTGAGACGTACAATGGGATAAATTGGATAGTAGATCCACTTTGTAAAAGTTTGTAAGATATCGAAAAGAGTCTATAGGCTATTACTTCTATGATCCCTTAAAACAAAAGGTGTTTGTATCGAGGAATGCCACTTTTTGGAAAAAGAATTTCTATTGGATAGAAAATGCATTGTCATTAAGCTTGATGAAGTTCAAGATGATCAAAAAAATCCCACAAGCAGTGGAAATAATAGAATTGCAAAAATTGGTTACACAACCTCTGAGAAGGTCATACGGGATCAAGAAGCAACCTAAAAGGTTTGGATTTCTTTATGAGATGAGTCAATTAGATGAGGATTCGAAGACCTATGAGGAAGCTATGTCGGACATAGATTTGAGACATTGGCTTGATGTCATGAGATATAAAATGGACTCCATATACTTAAACAAAGTATGGACTTTGGTAGATCTACCAAAAAGAATAGTTCCTTTTGGTTACAAGTAAATCTATAAGCGAAGCTGGGGGTAGATGGAGAAATAATAACTTATAAGGCACGACTAGTGGCAAAAGGTTACACTTAAAGACCCAATATTGACTTTGAGGAAACTTTTTCCTTGGTCGCTATACTTAAGTCCATTCAGATCTTATTGGCCATAGCCATATATTATGATTATGAGATATGACAAATGGTTGTGAAAACTATTTTCCTCCATGGTGACATTGAAAAAGAAATTTACGTGGAGCAACCATAAAGTTTTACATCCAAGGGAGTGAGAAAAAAGTTTGCAAACTCCAAAGGTCCATCTATGGACTCAAATAGGCATCCTGAGGTTAGAACATAAGTTTTAACAAAACAGTCAAATCATTTGGCTTTATAAAAAATGTGTATGAGTTATGTGTGTACAAGAAGACTAGTAGGAGTTTAGTACAATTTATTGTGCTTTATGTTAATGACATTCTTCTCATTAGGAATAAAGTAGGAAAGTTAGAGTGCATTAAAGCATGGTTATCTACACAATTCTCCATGAAGGATTTTAGAAAATCATCTTCTATATTAGGAATATGTATCTATAGATATAGATCGAGGAGGATGCTGGGGCTTTCCCAAACCTTATAAATTGATAAGATACTAAAGAGATTTAGTATGAAAGAATCCAAGAGAGGATTCCTTCCCATAGGATACGAGATTTGTCTCTCCAAGTCTATAGCCCCTATGACTGAGGATGAGAAACGAAGAATGTCCTATATACCCTATGCCTCCGCAATATGGAGCATAATGTATACAGTTTAATGTACTAAACCAGATATGGCACACTTGCTAAGTGTTATAAATAGGTTCCAATCCAACCTCGATGAAAGTCACTAGGCAGCCGCAAAAATGATCCTTAAGTACTTGAGAAGAACTAAGGACTTGTTTCTAGTGCACAACAATGGAGAATTGAAACTTGAAGGGTTTCAGATTCTAGTTTCCAATATGATATATATGACCTCAAAGACCACATTAGTAGAATATATTGCGGCTTCAAAAGCTACAAAGAAAGGTGTTTAGATGAAAATTTTCATTCAAGAGTTGAATGTAGTACCTAGCATTGCTAAGCTAGTTGTTGTCTTCTATGACAACAATGAGGTGATAGCGCAATCTAAAGAGCCAAAATCTCATCAGTGATCCAAGCACATATCAAGGTAATATCATTTGATTGGGGAGATCATTGATAGAGGCGACATCCAAGTGGAAAGAGTTGCCTTAGAAGAGAACATAGCAGATCCACTGACTAAACCTCTATTACAGAAAGTCTTTGAAGAATATCTTGAGAAGATAGGTCTTAAGGCCATGAGACATTGGCTTTGGGGCAAGTGGGAAATTATTGGAATCGTGTCCTGCTAGCCAATAGGATTGGCTTTGTACAAACTATTACCTTGTAAAGCAATCTTGATTGAATGATATTCTTAATATGGCCACCTTCATCTTATGCTTTATTATACTTTACTTGTATTTGGATGAAGCCCTCAGATCACCATAAACTGCGGGACTTGATTTGGTGACCATGGAATAACTCTCACACGATCGTGATCTTAAAACTTTCAAGTCATAGAATTTAATGAGATACGACATTTAAGATCTGAATAAACTTGTATTAACAATGCATAAATCTAAGAGTTGGAGATTGCTCTATTCAATGAGCAACTGTATGAGATACGAGTATATGTTAGTGGGTATTTGTTAGAGAACAAGGCACTAAAGACTAATCGGAGAATCTACTAGATAGTCAAAGTGGCAAGTTGATCATGGCTAATTCTTTTACTTACGCTAATACATATTATTAGTCCTTTGATCTGAGGATCTGAGGATCCATGGTAACCTTGTGTTCGGTCCTCATGCTTTGACTTATCCTTAACTACTTAATAGGTCTTTCAGGTTAAGATTGGGTATGAGCTACTTGGCATAGAGGTTTGTAAAATCCAAGAAGGAATCTGACTCCTCGCTATTATGAAGAGCGAGTACATCTCCTATGTGTTCTATAATGATTGATTCTAAAAACTTCTTGTGTGAGGTGGTATGACAATTTGGAAAAGGAGTTTTCCAAAGGTGAGGCCACATGAATAGATTCGAACATTGAGAATAGAGACATAGTATCAAGGCTAATAGGGAGCCAACAAATATCTTATCCTAGGCCTCTTTTGGGATATAAGAGATGGAATGACTGTATTTGCATGGCATGCGTAAAGCAATGATGGTTATCTAGAATATTCATTTTGGCCAATTAGTTAGGCTCCATGGGCTTGAGGTTGGACATCAACTATGGAGATTGGGTACTCTTCAATTAATGAGATTAATTGAATTAAGTCGACTAGTTTAAAAGGAGTTTTAAACTAGAATGAATATAAGATATTCAAAAGTGACAAGACGTTGTGAGCCTATGTTCAATGAATGGTAGAATCTATTGGGGCACACAAAATCTAATTAACTTCCTAATTGATGGAGAGAAATTTCTAAGGAGTTAGAAAAGAGATCTCTCTATCCTAGTGGACCGAATTTTGGTGCCAAATTTAAAGGTCAATTTTAGCTTGATTGATTTAAGATTTAAATTGATCAACTAATTTAAAGGGTTAAATTAGATCAATAATTAAGGAGTTAATTATTTGGTGCCAACATGCCCGTCAATTGGTCAAGTTAACTTAAAGAGTTAAGCTAGTTTAACTTAAAGAGTTAAGTCAAAGCATAATTGATTAAATTAAAGAGTTTAATTTGATTTCACTTGATTAAGTAGGAAGAATGTAGTTTTCTAGGAAGACTCAAATGAGATTTGAGATGGCATCTTAATTAATTTGAAATGAGATGCCAAATGTAATTAAGATGCAAATGAAATTTAAATAAAATTTAGATTCCCTTGCCACCTTGGCATCTTGGTCACCCCCCCTTCCTTAATGGAATGTGTGATGCCACCTTGGCATCACACAAATCCATATCTATATATAGATATGGTATGGAAGCCGGCTAGAGAGAAAGTGTGGTGTGCAAATGGTGTGAAGAATTAGATTCTTCATTTTTTCCACCAAAATCAACCCCTTGTGCAAGTTAGCATTTCATGTGTTGAAGGCTTAGCTTTTGTTCTTCCTTCTACCAAAATTTCTGCTTTCTTCATCCCCAATTCTCTGGTTCTATTCCAACTTATGAATTAGAGAATTTAGGAAGTTTTATTGGTGTGTGGACTAACTCAATAGAGGCAAGACGTGTGGCTTACTCTGTTTTTGGAGAGCTCTTTGCATGAGGTCCAACTTTACAAATTTCTCTAGGACAATATAGATGTCCAATTGATCTTAATGTTTTATTGAAGACTCTACAAGGTGGTGTATATCTTCAGTAATTATTTTGAAATTTTTGGAGGTGATTTGTTAGGGAGATCGTCGCTCCGCGAGCAGAGAAAATCTGAAATTGATGAAGGGTTCACTTGTTTCATTTTGAATTTGCTTATCAAGGTGATCCTCTATCTAAACTTAATCCAAGGCATGATTAGATCCCTACAATGCCTGTAGGAACTAGTTATTTCATGTTCTAAAGTTTTGATTATAGATCCTAGTGCCTATCTTGCTTTCACCTATTTTGGCGGGGCTTGATTCATTGGGTTTCTAGCCTTGTACTTTACTTATTATTTAATTAATTAGGTCCTTTTGGTCAAATTTTTCCTTTTTTTATCCCTAGGGACATAATTTGTCATATTATCAAGCCTCCATACTTTGAATTTAGAAATTTAATTTTCACATTAAAAGTATAACATAAGTTTAATTTGTAATTTTACCCTAACTTATTTAATTAATTTTATTAAATTTTCATAAAGTATTTAGTTTATTTTTCATTGAAAAATTTGGAATAACTCAACTTTGGACTTAGTTGAGGTCCTCGTGTGTCCTTGTCTGGTTGTTTTAGGAGATATTGTGTTAGTTACCTTATGTTTGTTTAAAAACATAGATAACTTTTGGCAAATATGTAACCGTAAGAATTGGGCCTTTTCAATGATTAAGACATGAATCCCTAATTTTTTTTCCTTTTTTCTTTTCTTTTATTTTGTTCTATTTTTCTTGAATTTTTGTCTAACTCCTTCGACTTAGTAAAATTTTCTTAGGATACATCAAATTAAAAGCAAGTTATTTCTAGTCTTAAGAGTGGGATGTCGGGTAGTAAAAATTAGTCCAAATCAGAGTCCCAAATTGAGTTAAAGTTCATAGATATGAGAAGGGTTATGGCATGTGTGTCGCTACTGATGATTCGTTGGCCACTCCATTAGGCACCAAGTGCCAATTGGTTGAGTATCACCTGGGCCCCTAAGTTACGTTCCTTTTCTCTTTTCTTGTAAGTTTAGCAGCTTAGGCAGAGTACTACTACATGAACTCTTATGACGTGTTAGAATAGTACCCCCAGTTAATTAGAATTAGCATGTAATACTGCTCCACTTGTGATACAATCTTGATTAAATGATATTATTATTAAATGGTCACCTTCACCTTATGTTTTTTTATAATTTTCATACTTCATTTACATTTGGTTGAAGCCCTTAAATCATACTACACTATGGGACTTGGTCTTGCATGTGATGGTGATCATGAAACAAGTCTCTATGGTCATAATTTTAAAGCATTTTAAGTCATAAAATTTTATGAGATTAGATATTTAAGATTTGGATAGACTTGCACTAACAATGAATATTCCAAGGGGTTGGATATTGCTTCATTTCATGGGAAATCTATGTGAGATATAGATGCATGTTAGTGGGTGCTTGTTAGAGAACAAGTTCATTAAAGGACCGCCAAAAGAATACACCAGATAGTCATAGTGGCATGTCAGTAGTGGTAAGAGTTCAAGCTTACGATAGTGTATATAATTAGTCTTTGGACTTGAGGATCCATAGTAACCTTGTGTTTAGGTCCTTATACTTTGATTTCTTCCCAACCATGTAATAGGTTACACGGGGTTGAGATTGGGCATGAGCTACTTAAGAATGCTAGTTTATGAGATCCAAGATAGAATCTATTTCCTCGTTGTTGCAAAGAACAAGTGCATCTCCTATGTATTTGATAATGATCAATTCCAAGAAATATTTGTGTAAGGTAGTATGACAATTTCGGAAAGGTGTTTTTCAAAGTTGAGGTCATAAAGGAAAATTGAACATTGGATGTAGAGACATAGTTGTTAAGGTTATGACCTGACAAATATTTTGTTCTAGGCCTCTTTTGGAAGATAAGAGATGGAAGGATTGTATTTGCACGGTATGCATAAGCTATGATAGTTCATCATGATATAATTCATTCATGGGCTTGTTGCTAAACATCGACCATGGAGATTGGGTGCTTTTCAATTAATAGAAATTAATTGAAAGAGTTATTAATTTAAAAGAGTTTAAACTAATGTGAATATTTCAATATTCAAAATATCACAATAAATTGTGAGCCCACGTCCAATGAATGGATGAATCTAATGGGTCATACACAAAAGTCTACAAAAACTCTTATTTGATGGGAGAAATTTTTTAAAGAGTTAGAAAATCTAATGCCAGGTATTTTTTAGAGAGAAAGAATTGACTAATTTCAATTGACCATTTTGGCTTGATTAATTTAAGTGTTAAATTAATCAAAATAATTTAAGGAGTTAAATTAGGCTAATTAAATTAAGTTGTTAACTAATTGGTGTCATGACAATTAATTAGTCAAGTTAACTTAAGGAGTTAAAGTTAAATTATTCAAACTAAGGAGTTAATTTAATTAAATTGAGAATTTTAAGTTTTGGAGGGAAATCAAATGGAAGAATCCATTTGAATTAAGTTAATTAGCATTTCATTTCATTAGATGAACTATAAATGTTAATTCAAATGCAAATGTACACACAAGTTGGCAAGTTGGCCAACATGAATAGAGAGTGTGATAGAAGCATCCAAAAGCTTCTATCCCCTCCTATAAATATGCATTGTGGCTGGCCACTTGTGCAAGTTGGCATTCCCCACATTTTCCCTCCAAAAGTATGATATAATTCATGTATTAAATAATCGTACCAAAAATTCTCTCTTCCCTTTCGCCTCCAAAAACCACCATTGTCCTACCATCACTATCATGCTCTCTTCTCTAGCAAAGTGAGGTTGATTGAGAGCTTGTCCTTGCTATGTGGAGTTAAAATTAGAGGTTCAACACTTGGGGAATTTAGAAGCTTATTGATGAATTATTTTGTAGCTAATTTTGGAAGATCGTTTGGACGATCTAGATGTTGATTCTTTCATAGATTTTTAGTCATATCCTTGTTTTTCCAGAAGTGAATTGGTGTGCCAATTTTTTCGATATTTGGAGCTTTGGAAAGGGATCTATTGGACCAAACCATTGGTGCTTGTAGATCTTCCATTAGAAGAGTTCTTGGAGTGATTTAGTTAAATCCTTTATTTTCATTTAAAAGGAAAATTTTCTGCCTTCTAATTTTGATCCTTATGAAGGAGATGATTGGTTTTATTTTTGCCTTTTTTTGGTTTAATATTTGGATCCTAATTCTTCTTTATGTTTGAAGTGATATCAAAGCCATTTTCATGCCTAAATGAGAACTTTAGTGAATTGATTCGTGTGATGGATTGATTCTAGATCTCCAAACACTTGATTCAATTGATGAATTTGAGTGTTTGGATGATGTTACATATGGCTCATTATGTGTTGGATTGAAATATTTCAATATGTGTTTAATTTTTATTTCATACGTTAGCATGATTTTGATTCAAATTTTATGATGTTAGATGTTGGTTTAGCATTAGATGATGTTATATGTTGATGTAGCAAGTTAATTATAGCTTTTATGTGTTTTGACTATTTTTGGATTCAATTGGATTAGAATTAATTGGAGATTTTTAAAGAATGTTGATTCTCATTTAGATTTAATTTTTGAAGCATGTTTGAGCATTGTAATTTCCAATTTTAAAGTGTTTAGAATCTAAAAATTTGGCAAAATGTGTTTGGAATGATGATATGGAGGTGTCCATGTGAATTGAGATGGCAAAAAATATGAAAGAGCACAAAATTATGCCTAAGGTGCCAAGCTGGCAAGGCAGTTGCTAGGCTACCTAGCCCCTAGCACACAGCAGGCATGTTGTGCATGTGCCTACAGCCCACCTAGGTAGGCAGCTAGGTGGTAGCTTGTTGCTAGGTAGTCTATGCATAACTTTGGTGCATTTTTTAACTTTAGCCTTTCTAGTTATTATTGTTCCATGTAATTTTGATGCACAAAAGTTGTGTAAGTGATTCAAAATAATGTCGAATATTTTTTCTTGCTTTTAAAGTTAAGTTCAAGTTAATCTTCAATTTGGTACAAAAATGAGATGCATAAAAAGTTGTGCTTGTTTTTGCTTATTAATTAATTATTTATGAGATAAGCATTTAATTGGTGGAATTGAATGACAATTATTATTTATTGTTCATTTAATTGTTGAATGGATGATGAATGAATAGAAATGAAAATAAGCCTTTAAATTGGTTTTATTTGTTTCAAAGTTGTTTGAAAAGGATTATATTAAATAGGAGATTGCATGCCTCTTGATTTTCTATCTTGTAAATATTATGAGAGTGGAACTCTAGGGAAAGGGATTTCTTTTCTCTTGTAAATATTGCAAGGAGACAAAGGAGGTTAAGAGGATCAAAGAGGCTTGAAGGTTCATGAATGCATAGAATACATTTATGTAATAGATAGAATTTAATCAACTTACTTAAAATCAACTAAGTAGTACACCTAAGGCTCTAATTGCACTACTTGATTAAGGCTCATGGTAGGCTTGTCAATGGGTAAAGTATTACCCATACCCAAAAACTAATACCCATACCCATACTAATTAAAGATAATATAATGGGTATGGATGGGGCTCATACCAATAAATTACCCATGTACTCATATCCAAAAATTATCCATTATCTTGTACTTAAATTTAACTTATTAACCTAAAAATTATCTATATTGAAATTAAATTTATACTAATAACAAACCTTATATATAAAAATTACAATATGTAAATGAACAGTAATAGTTAAATAGTTTTCTTCATTAAAAATTAAACTAAATTAATAAAATTAACAAATTTAACATATACAGTGCAATAGCAACAATAATAGTTAAATAGTTTTCATTAATAAAACTAACAATATTAAAATTAATAGTCCATGGAATAAACTTTGTTAGTAAAACTAATTTTACTAATGAATATAACTTTGTTAATAAAAACTTTACTAATGAATGAAAAATTAAAAATAAATATTAATTAAATAAAACTTAATGATAAAATTAAAGTAGATATAGAAAATATATATATATATATATATTGGTATCACATGCTAAATAATATTTTTAGTATATATTGAGAAAATTAGTTTATACATTAAAAACTTAAGTCCAATAAACCAGATTCAATAAGTCATGGGTTAGATAGGATGGGGTAAGGTTATGGTCCCATTGTTTTGGGTGTGTTATGGTAGAATAAACTATAGGGTATTTTTCATTGGGTGTTTTAGGGTGCGGGCCTGGGCAGGATTAGGGATGGCAGCGGGCCAAGTTTGGGGTAGGTTAGGCTTGTCTCATACTCCATCCTGTGAGACCAAAGGCAGCCCCATACCCCGTTCCACCCCCATCCCACCCCGCCTCATCTTGTATTAGAAAAATTGAAATTAGTTAATAAAAGCATTAAATCATAACCACTTGACAATAAATAAAATTTAAATTTAGTACAAAAATGAAAAATCCATGCAAATAAGATAATATTCTATAAACAAAATAGGAGATAAAAATAGAATTAAAGTAATACCCAGCATAACATTTAAATTTTTATACATTGTGAGTTTGACAATCAAAATTTTTAAATCCAACAAGCTTCCACTATATAGTTCTAATCCCCATCTAAATTAACTTATCCCACATTTTTCAACATCTTCCTTTTCATCGAGCATAGTTGGGCATTATTTTTAATTAGAAAAATATAAAATAAATTATATTTAATATATTTATTATTATATATACTATTTATATGGGTGGGTAGTGGGGCGGGTTTGGGATGGGATCGATAAATCCCATACCCTACCTCAAATAATTTGAATTGGGGAAATCCCACCCCCTACCCCATTAAGTCGCCCCAAATCTATCCCATTTGAGATAGATTGAGCTCGAGTTCAAGTTTTGTCCCACCTCATTGCCATCCCTAGGTAGGGTGATACCTTACCATTGATAGGCCTAACTCATGGTCATCCCGCTCTAGGAGCATACAAGGCATATTTACTTATTTATACTTTTTTTATCCTATTGATGTATAAGATATATGACTAGAATATAGAGAATCTAAATCAAAGATGGTAAAATTAATGAGATCTTTCAAAGTAAGAAAAACCCTCAACTTGGAAGAGTCTAAGTTTTTCAAAATATTAAACTAAATTGGATACAAATTAAAATGAGTTTTAATTAATCCAAACCTTCTACCAATGGAAGGTAACATGAGATGCTACCCTAATTTAGTGTTAGCTGACAAGTCGTGGGACACTTTATTAGAGGAAAGCTATGACCACTTCTCAACTTATAATGCACTTTAATTTAAAACTCACTTTGATATTATCTCGTGAGTTGTGGAATGTGATTATGGAGTTTATAATTAAAGATTGATTGATAGGTACAACTTAACACCTAGTAGTGTAGATGTCACATGAGTCATGGGTTTACATGAAAAGTGAGGCAAAACACATCAAGGGTTGTATAAAGATGCAATTAGAAAAAGTTACTTATCTTAGGAATGTTTGTGGATATCTCATGAGTTGTAGGCCCACAAATGATGCCTTTTGGACCGTGATTCTCATTAGAAAATATGATTTTTTTGAATTCTTTTAAAAGGTGAGGAATTTGATAAAATAGTGAGAGAAAACATGCTTGAAAGGCCAAAAGCATGTTTTTTAATATTAAATTCAATCACGTACTTATATTCTTTTTTTGCCTTTGTAGATTTGCAAATCTCAAACATGGCTAATAATCCACTAAGTATCATATTGGAATCTAATAAACTAACTGGGCCTAACTACCATGATTGGCTTCGTAACTTTAAAATCATTCTTAACTTTAAGCAACAGATATCTGTCCTACATCAAAGTCCATTGGATACCATAAGTGTACGAAGTGTTCACTAAAAGGGTAGAGTATAACCTCCAAATCCGTTGCCTCATGATGGTCTCCATGTCTAATAAGCTTCAAAAGTCTTATGAGCATATGAAAAGTGCTTTCAAGTTATATTTACACTTACAAGAGTTATATGGTGTATAAACAAGACATGAGAGGTTCACATTCTCAAAGGAGCTCGTTTGGGCTAGGATGAAGGAGGGGTCAAGTGTCCATGATCATGGGCTTAAGATAATTGGACTTATTGATAAGCTCACAACTATGGAAGTAGTTATGGACAACAACCTTTATGTGGATTTGATCCTTCAATCCTTGCCTAGCTCATTTGACCAATTCATGATGAACCTTAATATGTTCAAATAAGAAGTCATGATCAATGATTTGGTTAATATGTTGGCAATGGCTGGGACGACAATGAAAAAGGAAAAACCCTTAATGCTCACTTTCTCCTCTAAGTCTAAAGGCACAAGGGGAAAAACGAAAGGAGGTATGAAGGAAAAAAAGTTCTTTTTCAAAGGGAAAAGGGTACATTAAAGCCATCTGGTGGGGTCAAGAAGAAAAAGTAGGATAAGAAGGATGCCAATTATTTTTACTATGCTGAGACGGGCCATTGGAAGTGAAATTGTGAGAAATATCTTGCAACCTTTGGGTAGGTTACGTACTTTATTGAAGTGCACTTAACTATCAATTCTTCCTCATGATTATTTGATATTGCATGTGGTTCTCACTTTTGTAATTCGTTACAGGGGATAGAAAGAAAAAAAAGTCTAAGTGATGAGGATTTAATCCTACACCTTGGCAATGGATCAAAAGTAGTGGCCAAAGTTGAAGGCGTTATGAAGTTAGACTTAGGGAAATCCTTTATTGTGTTAGATCTTTGTTACTATGTACCAACTCTTGTGATGAATATAATCTCAATTCCCATTTTGGATAACAAAAAATTTGATTTTTCAATATCAAATAAGAAATTGAAAGCAAACAAAAAGGTTCTTTAGTTGCAATGTGTACACTTAGTAATGGATTATACATTTTGGATTCTCAACTATCACTTATGCACATTCAACAAAGTAAAAGAAAATTAGATAACCAAGAAAGTGTTGCTTTGTCTCATTCAAGACTTGGACATATTTTCAAGAATAAGATAAACAAAATGGAAGCCCTCAAAGAACTAAATATTAGTAGCATAAAAGATTTTCTTACTTGTGAATCTTGTTTAAAAGGAAAAATGACCAAGGCTTCTTTTTTAGGATAAAGAAAGCGAACCACAAGATTATTGGATTTGATACATATAGACATTAGTAGACTACTAAGAGTTAGTGCAAGAGGAGACTATTCTTACTTCATTAATGATTATACTCAGTCAGATATGTGTATCATATGAAGTACAAATTTGGAGCTTTGGAAAAGTTCCAAAAGTATAGGAATAAAGTACAAAAGTAATAAGGATTTAGTATTAAAGCTCTTTGATCAGATTGAGGAGGGAAATACTTAAGTACCGATTTCTTGGATTATCTAAAAGATTCTCTCACAATGAACTCTACTCGGCATATCCCAACATAATGGAGTAGCTGAGAGGAGAAATCACACTTTATTGGATATGGTACATTCCATGATGCTCTTCACCAATGTGCCAATCTCCTTTTGGGGATACTCCCTTGAGATAGTGGTAAGGTTACTAAATGTAGTACTCTTAAACTTGGTGGCAAAAATACCACATGAGCTATGGTTTGGCAAAGCACCCTCTTACTCTTATTTAAGAGTTTGGGGGTCTTTCGTATACATCAAGAGACTATTAGGAGACAAGGTGAGTTCCACTTTGTGCAAGTTTATGGGATACCTAAAAGAGTCATTGGATTATTATTTCTTTGATCCCAGGAAACAAAAGGTGTTTTTTCCAAGGAATGCCACCTTTTTGGAAAAGGAGTTTCTATTGAATAGAAAATGCATTATTATTGAACTTGATGAAATTTAAGATGATCATGTTATTGCACAAGTAGTAGAAATAATATAGCATCCCGAGCTTAACATACAACCTCTTAGAAGGTCGGATTGAATCAAGAAACAATCCAAAAAGTTTGAATTCTTTCATGAGATGGGGCAAAAAGATAGTGATTCGAAGACCTATAAGGAAACTATATTGGATATAGATTCAGGACATTCGTTTAAGGCTATGAAATTTGATATGGACTCCATGTACTCTAAAAAAGTATGGACTTTGGTGGATCCACCAAAGAGCATAGTGTCCATTGGTTGCAAGTGGATCTACAAGCAAAAACTAGGAATAGATGGAGAGGTGACGACCTTTAAGGTTAGACTAGTGGCAAAAGGTTATACTCAAAGATTGGTATTGATTTTGAAGAAAATTTTTCACTGATCGCTATGCATAAGTCCATCAGAATTATGCTTGCCATAGCTGCTTACTACGCTATGAAATATGGCAAATGGATATAAAGATCACTTTTATCAATGGAAACATTGAAAAAGAATTCTATATGGAGCAACCATAAGGTTTTATATCTAAAACGTGTGAGCAAAAGGTTTTCAAACTCCAATGATCCATATATAGACTAAAGCAAGTATCCAAAAGTTGGAACATAATCTTTGACAAAATAGTTAAATTGTTTATCTTTGTCAAAAATGTATATGAGCCTTGCATATATAAAAATGCTAGTGGGAGTTTGATATAATTTATTGTGTTTCATGTCGATGACATTTTTTCCATTAGGAATGAAAAAAAGGGTTAGAGTGTACTAAAGCATGATTATTTTCTCAATTCTCCATGAAAGATTTGGCAAAAGTATCATTCGTATTAGGAATATAGATCTACAAAGGTAGATCAAAGAGGGTGTTGGGGCTTTCCTAAATCACGTACATTGACAGGATACTAAAATAGTTTTGTATGGAAAAATCTAAGAAGGAATTCCTCCTAATAGGACATAGTCTTTGTCTTTTCAAGTCTATGGCTCCTAAGACTAAAGACGAGAGAGAAAGAATATCCCATATACCTTATGCATCCCGATAAGGAGCATAAGGTATGTCATTTAATGTAATGCCACACATGCTCTAAGTGATACAAGCCACTTTTAATCCAACCTCAATAAAAGTCACTGGATGGCCGTAAAAGCAATTCTAAAGAACTTCAGAAAAACTAAGGATTTGTTTCTAGTTTATGAAAATGGAGAATTGAAACTTGAAAGGTTTTGGATTCTAGTTTCTAATCAGATGAAGATGAGCATAAATCCACCTTAGGATTTATATTTTGTCTCAATGACAGCGTGGTGAGTCAGAAGAGCACAAAACAAGACACCTCAAGTGACTCTACCATTGAAGCAAAATATATTGTAGCTTCAAAAATTGTAAAAAAAGGTGTTTGATTGAAAAACTTCACGTAAGAGTTGGATGTAATACCTAGCATTGCAGAGCCAGCTGTTGTCTTTTGTGACAACAATGAAACCATCGCATAAGCAAACAAGCCAAGATCTCATTAGTGATTCAAGTACATTTTGAGGCATTATTATTTAATTTGTGAGATCATTGATAGAGGTGACATTCGAGTGGAGAAGGTAGCCTCAAAAGAGAATATAATAGATCCACTAACTTAACACTTAACGCGAAAGGTCTTTGGAAGACTTCTCAAGAAGATGAGCCTTAAGACTATGGGAAATTGGCTTTAAGGTAAATGGGAGATTGTTGAAATAATGCCTCACAACCAATTAGAATTAGCCTATAGTACTACTCCACTTGTGATATAATCTTGATTGAATGATATTCTTATTAAATGGTCACCTTCATCTTATGCTTTTTATACTTCATTTGCATTTGGTTGAAGCTTGTAAATCATACTAGACTACGGGACTTGATCACACGTGTGATGGTGATCATGAAATAAGTCTATATGGTCATGATTTTAAAATATTTCAAGTCATAGACTCTTATAAGATAGGGCATCTAAGATTCGGATAGACTTACACTAACGATGCATATTCCAAAGAGTTAGATATTGCTTTATTTCATAGGCAATCTATGTGAGACATGGATGCATGCTAGTAGGTGCTTATTAGAGAACAAGCTCACTGAAGGCTTGCCAAGAGAATCCATAGATAGCTATGGTAGCATGTTGGTAGTAGCAAGTTCTCAAGCTTATGATAGTACATATAATTAGTCCTTGGACTTGAGGATCTATGGTAATCTTATGTTTAGGTCCTTATGCTTTGACTTCTCCCCAACTGCATAGTAGGTCATATAGGGTTGGACATAAGCCATTTAAGCATAAAGTTTGTAAGATCAAGATGGGATGTATTTTCTCATTGTTGTGAAGAATGAATGCATATCCTATGCATTCTATAATAATCTATTCCAAGAAATTCTTACCTAAGGTAGTATGACAATTTGAAAATAATGTTTTCCAAAGTTGAGGTCATGAAAGGAAATCAAACATTAGATGTACAAACATAATTAGTGAGGCTATTAAAAAGCCGACAAATATCTTGTCCTAGACCTCTTTTGAGATATAGAAGATGGAAAAATCATATTTGCATGGTAATCATAAGATGTAATAGTCCATCATGATATAATTTATTTATCCATTTAGTTGGGCTTCATGGGCTTGTTGCCAGATATTGACCATAAAGACTGGATACTCTTCAATTAATAGAGATTAATTGAAATGGTTATTAGTTTAAAAGAGTTTAAACTAATGTAAATATTTCAATATTCAAAATATCACAATGAGTTATGAGCCCATGTCCAATAAATGGATGAATATAATAGGTCATATACAAAAGAGTTAGAAAATTTAATGCTAAGCATTTTTGGAGAGAAACGATTGACTAATTTCAATTGGTTATTTTGGTTTGATTAATTTAAGTATTAAATTAATCAAAATAATTTAAGGAGTTAAATTAGATCAATTAATTAAGGTGTTAATTTAATTGATACTATATGATAATTAATGAGTCAAGTTAACTTAAGGAGTTAACTCTAGTTAACTTAAAGAGTTAAGTTAAGTTAATTAACTTAAGGAGTTAAGTTAAGTTAATCAAATTAAGGAGTTAATTTAATTAAATTGAGAATTCAAGTTTTGGAGGAAAATCAAATGGAAGAGTCTATCTAAATTAAGCTAATTAGCATTTCATTTCATTAGATGAAATGTAAATGTTAATTCAAATTCAAATGCACATACAAGTTGGCAAGTTGGCTAACATGCATGGAGGGTGTGATGGAAGCATCCAAGAGCTTCCATCCCCTTTTATAAATATGCCATGTGGCTAGCCACTTGTGTAAGTTGGCATTCCTCACATTTTCCAAAAGTGATATAATTGATGTATTGAATAATCTCACCAAAATATTCTCTCCTCCATCTCTCCTCCAAAAACCACCAATCTCCTATCATCACTATCATCCGCTCTTCTCTAGCAAAGTGAGGTTGATTGGGAGATTATCTTAGGTATGTGGACTTAACATTAGAGGTTCAACACTTGGTAAGCTTAGAAGTTCACTAATGTACTATTTTGTAGCTAATTTCGAATGATTGTTTGGACAATCAAGAGGCTGATTTTTTTCAGAGATCACATCCTTACTGTTCCAGAGATGAATTGGTGTGCCAATTTTCCCCAATTGTGGAGCTTTGGAAAGGGAGCTATTGGGCGAAGCCGTTGGTGCTCATAGATATTCCATTGGAAGAGTTCTTGGAGTGATTTAGTCAAATCCTTTGTTTTTATCACAAAGGTAAATTTTTCTCCTTCTAGTCCTCATTTAGTGCATGATTTTGATCCTTAGGATGGAGATGATTAGTTCTATTTTTACCTTTTTTTTGTTTAATATTTGGATCCCAATCCCTTTCCATCTCTCGTGAGGGACTTTGCATTTCATGAGTGACTTAATATTTAAAAACTTTTGTGGACTTTTAAGCATATGAGAACACCTCGGTTTCTCAGTGAGACTTCAAATTTTGCACAAGGCACAAATTTTTGTATGGATCTTTTGCCTTAAAGATTCCTTAACATTAACGCAGAGTTTTGTATTAAACGAATAACTTAGAGATTTTGCATTCTTAGAAGTACTTAGATATTTTTTGAAGTTTCTGAAGCTATCTTCCTAACTAGGATTAGTTCTCAAGATAACTTGTTAATTTTTGTTTTGAGCACCCACAAAGGGAGAGCTACCATAATAGGGCTAACTTAGTTTGTATTCGTAGAGGTTGTCATCCCTATGTGTTGTTGTATTCTTTGAGTTTAAGGGCTTTTATTTGATGTTGGGAATTCTACTTTGTGCTCACTTAGAGGAATTAGATCTTGTGAGATGTGATATTCGGTAACAAAAATGAGTTAAGATAACCATGCATTGTCATACAATGAAGATAAAGAAAAGTTTAAAAATAACAAAAATTAATGAATTTAAACGGGTTATATACAATGTACCCCTCCTATAAAGTGTTTAATTGGCAAAAAACCCTCTGTGAATAATTGATTTTCTCATTACCCCATATATTTGCATTAATAATACACACTTGGCCCAATTTAAAATGGTAGTTTTTTGAATAATCAAATGTCTGAAATGCCCTTAGTTAAATACTAAGATTTGAAGAATTTAAGCATATTCAGAAGTAAAAAAAATCTCTTCCTCCCCACTCTCTTTGTGTAATGCGTAAACCTTAGAAACCAATTTGAATTCAAAGAATCCTCATTTTCTCTTATTTTTTATGCCCGTCTATTTGATAATATCGCATCTTAGTTTTTGTTTTGTGGTTTCATCGAACAATTTCAAAGGAAAGGCCCATTTGTGATAGAAGAAAACATGCGGATACATTCTGGGTTGTCTATTTTGCAATGAAAACAATGTGCACATACATTGGGCCTGGTTTTGAAGCTTTTAAGAAGGGTTAGTGAAGGAACTTTAAGGTAAGCAAGGCAGCACATTTTATTTTATTTTATTTTTTTAATTTTTTTGTTTTGTGAGTTTAGGACTTTTCAAACTTTTTTACTGTTATCCGTGTTATTACCTATCTATTGTGACAAAAAGCAGTTTGATTTAAGTTTGTTAGTCTAGAACTTATCCCATTAGGCAATATTTTCAAAATCGGACTGGACACTGAACCGGTAACATTACTGGTTACTGGTTCAATCGGTTCAACTGGTGGTCGAACCGGTATGACGCAATAATTATATTTAATTTTATAAATATATATAATATTTTAATATTACTAAAAAATAAAACTTTAATTGATATAGAAAGAATATTATTTGAAAAAAAAATTAACTTACTTATTTTGAAGTGCATTTTTTAGAAAATAATAATGTTTAAAAATTAGTTAACTATAAATAAATAAAAAATAATATTTCACATTAATTTAAATAATCATTTGTTTCATACTTCAACTCAAGTAAAAATAAATTCTTCTATGTTAAATATTTGATATAATTTTAGAGATATTAAACAAAATAAAATAATAAATTAAATATAAATATTGGTATATAACTACCACTTCATTAAATTTCAAAAAAAATAAATTTATGTTTCAAAAAATTACATATCTAAAATTTTTAATCATCATCTTCAACATAATTTTCTCTTTTTTTTAAAAAAAAATTCAAAATTAAAAAAAAACTGAACCAGTTGAACCGGTCCGGTTTTGATCGGTTTTCAATCAATTTTGACCGATTCAACCGGTTTTTGATCGATTTTGACCGATTTTGACCATGACCGGTTTTTATGGCTCAATCGAACTGAACTGGCCTCCGATCACCGGTTGGATAGGTCGAACTGGCCGGTCCGGTTCGATTTTCAAAATAGTGCCATTAGGGTTTGATTTATGTATAGAATGGCTTGTTGAACACTTGGCCATATTTTTCGAATCGTGTTGAGTTTATATGTTTTGAAGTTCGAAATTTCTGACTGTTAACCTTTAGGCGCTCAAACTTCTGTTGCCTAGGTATTGTAGAATTGATGCTCTACATTGATCTTCAGTCTAAATTTTTGATGCTTTACTTTTTAGATTAAATTGATGCTGCTCTATGTCTAAAATTGCTGAAATATTGCTATAATAGTTGTAAAGCCTACAAAATCGATTTTTGAACAAGATATGTCGTAATGACAATGATCCAGTGATGACATGACATGTGATATATATAGTAGAGTATACATTGCAGTGATAACATATTAGTCTCACAATATATCTCTGCTTGCTTTCGTAGAGAAATAGAAGATCATCTTCTTGAAATGTGGGGGGGGGGGGGGGGGTGGAAGATTTGTCATGTATGAAGGAGGTAAGAAACATGTATTCTATAATTTTAAATTAAGCATAGTGAACAAAAAGAAAGTGTTTTACTAGTTGTATGAAATATGTATGGGCAAAATAATGAATATATGCTTTTACTACATATTACCTGGGTGGTCTCTTGAAAAAGGATGTAGATTAATATATGATGATGATAGTGTTAATGAAATGAAGACTGCTTTAAAGAACTCTCCTGTTACAACTATTTATATTGAAGAAACAGCCACACCAAATATAGTTATATACACTAAAGGTTGTATTGTTCAAAGTGAGCATAAATTTAAATAGTGAAATGATTGAAGGGTCTATGGGTGATGCAACATATGAGGGTGAGGGTGTGTATTTAGATAATAGTGATGTGACTTTGGGTTCTGAAAAGGGGGATGATAATGAGGGTGCAACTGTGAGTTTAGGTTCTAAAGACAGAAATGATGAAGAGGGGAGGAATGATGATGAGGATGTCACAAAACTTAGATGAACATAACTTAGATAAATAAAACTTAGATGATCAAGATGCTTCTAACATAAATGAACAATATAGAAGGGTTGAGGTGAACACAAGTGTTGATGATTTAGGTGTTAATTTAGGTGCAGAGGGGGATCATAATAATGTAAAATTTAAATTTAGTTAACTCTGGGGGCATGATAGTTTAGATTTTACTCTTGATTCGCAATGTGGGGATGCTATTATAAGTGATGTTAACATGGAGGGTCAAATGAGCCAATTGTTAAAGACAAGGGTAAAAGCATTTGTGAGAAAAAATTGACAATTATCAAGAATATGGGTCTGATGACTTGGATTATTTTCCATTTGAGGAAAAGAATGAGAAAGAGGATAAGAAACATTAAAACTGATATGCACCATTAGAAATGTTAGAGGACTTGGAGAATTCAAGTGACGAAGACATCTGCACTGAAAGAGTGCCAAGCAAGATTGAATTGATTGAAAAATTTAAGAATATGAAAAAGAAGGTTATAATAACTACAAAAAAGGGCACAAATCTGCTTTGAAATATAATATGCAAGATAAAGAGTGATATAGTTTATGTGGTGAAGAAGATAAATTGTTACGTTTAGATGGCTTAGATGAGGATGTCCCCAAGTTTCTTTCCTACAAGCTAGGGAACATTGATATGAAGAGCTATGAGCTAAAAGTTGGGGATAAGTTTCAAGGTGGTAAGGATTTTAGAGAGGTGCCGAGGGATTGGAGTGTGAGGCATGGGTACATGCTTCTTTTCTTGAAGAATAAAGGGTAGAGAATCACAGTAGTTTGCTAAGATGAGGCATGTGATTAGAGGATCCCTGCATCAAGATTCCTGAAAAGGCCTACATTTCATATTAAAACTTTGAAAGGTCAACACTACTGTGCAAGATAGTTTCACAGTAGATTGGCTAATTAAAAGTACATTGCAAAGTTGATGCAAAAAATAATTATAGACAATCCTAATATTTGCATTGAGAATTTGCAAGCCAATATTTATAGGAAATGTAGCTTGAATGTAAACTATTGGATAGTTTTGAGCGTAAAGAAAATTATAATAGAAAGATCAAAAAGAATGATTACTTGGAATATATATTTCTATGGGATTATTATGAGATTGTGAGGGCTACAAATCTAGGCAACAATGAATTTTTAAGGAGATAAGAAGATAAAGAACCTCCCACTTTTGACAAAATATATTTCAGCTTGGAAGCTATGAAGAAATGGTATTTCGATGGTTGCAGGCCTACCATAAGGCTTGTGGTTGCTTCTTAAAGACATGTCATTGAGGAAAACTTCTAGATGCAGTTAGAGGGGATGGGAATGACAATATATGGCAATAGCAATGGCTGTGGTGAGGGATGAAAATAGAGACACTTGGAGTTGGTTTTTAGGGGAGTTGTTCTTAGATATTGGTAGAGCTGATGAGGGGAAATGGACCTTTATTTCAGATAGACAAAAGGGTCTCATTAATGTATTTGAAGAACTTGCCCTTAGATGTGAACATAGGTTTTGCTTGAGATATTTATATGCCAAGTTCAGAGCAAAATGTAGCAGTTTGGAGCTGAAAGATTCATTTTGGAAAGCTACATTCACTAGAACAAAAATAAGTGGGCAAGATGGGTGAAGAAAATAGAAGATCTTGATCTTAAATTTGATGGTGGTTATGAGATAGCTGTAAAGTGGCTTAGGAAGATACTAGCACATCATTGGGCTAGATCTCACTTCAGGAGCATATGGTGGTCTAATATCTTGGTCAACAACTTGTGTGAATCTTTCAACAATTACATACTTCAAGCTAGAGATAAGCCAATTATCTCTATGTTTGAATGGATTATGGGAAGATTGGCATCAAGAACACAGTTGAAGAGAGATGACACGAAGAAGTATGATGGGATAATATGTCCTAACATTATGAGAAAGTTGAACAAAGCCCGCATGCAGTCCAGATTTTGTGTTCCTAGGTATTATGGGAGAGATGAATTTGAAGTAGAGTTTGGAGTTTCTAAAAAGTATATAGTTGATTTGAACAATAATACTTGCACTTGTGGATTATTTCAATTGAATGGTTTCCCTTGTTGCCATGCTTATGCTACCATACGTGAGAGAAGGCACAAAATTGATGATTATGTAGCTAATTGCTTTAAGAAAGAGGTATATCTGAAGGTGTATTCAAACATGATACATGTTGTTCTTGGGATTTGTGACAATAAAGACGAACTATGAACCCTTAAGTGCACCACATTACACAAGAAAGAGTGATAGGCCCAGGACAATGAGAAAGAAAACTATAGATCAATTGCAAGAAAAGGTCTCACATTTTTGCAAGAAATGTTTGCAACCAGGGCATAATAGGGGAACATGCAAAAATTCAATACATCCAAACTCAACATTGCTTAAGGTTGTAAGTTAATTTAAATATCTAATTTTTCTTCCTTTACTTAAACTTTATAATTAATGAACATCTTAAATGCAGGGAAATAACTTTAGATCTAGACAACCAAGTGCTATAAGATAAACTAATTCCAATATTATTGCTGCAAAAAAGAATCTTGCAACTAAAGTATACTTTATTTCAGTTGTGTAACATAAATATTCCATAAATAAACATATCTAATTATGTATATTATTTTGAAGGCTAGAATTAAAGAAGTAAGAAAAAGAGTGAGTGGTGCAAAAGAACCAAGAATCCAAAGAGTAACTTAGTTGTTAAATTAAGTTATACAGTTTTTACATATGTACTTTGTTGTATATATCCCTATAATTAACTTTTTGCATAAAACTACTACCTTGCAGTAGGTCAAAGAACCAACCGAAGCTTCAAAATAGTCATGCCAGGTTAAAACATCTCAACCAAACCAAGCTACAACACAACAAACCCAAGCTTCAAGCTCTGCTACTGTAATTAATCGAATAAGGGTAAATTGATACCTTTACTGATAGATCTTAGTCACTAGTTGCTTTAGTTGCCTATTCATGTGGTTGCTTCATTTATCTCAGTTGCTACTATTAGATCTCAAGATCTTAATCACTAATATGTTGGTTTTTATTGTTTGTATAAGTAAGATGCTCAATTTGGGAAAAAAAATCAAGGAAGATTATATGAAGGGCAAAAAAATGAGGCTTTATTGGGTAAACGAAAAGCTTCAACTTCACATGAGAGGGAGGTGAATGCAAGAGCTATTCAAGCTATAAGGGCTCCAAGGATGAAAAACTTTAGATCTCTGAGGTTCTGCAAAATATTTGACATAAGTCAAGAAGGCTTCAAGAAAAGAACAAGAACAAATGAATTATTGGTGTTGGTACATGTGTTGTGGTGTCACTTTTGTGGGTTTTAATATGACTTTTGTGGTAGGTTGTTTGGATGCATATGGAGTAGGTTGTTTTGGTGCATGTGGGCCACACCTTTTGGCCATTTGGTTATCATGTTGAATTGGCAAATTAGAAAACAGTATACAATTGCAAATTCTAGCTTTTTGTACTTTTTGGTATGAAGCCACAAGTATTTTGACTAGAAATATGATTGGTTGGTATAAAAGTTAATATTTTTTATGGTTAGAGGTAATACTTGGCCTTTACACTTTTGGAATCTTTCTTGTCTTTTCTCATTTCCTTTATATATTGTTTATTTTTCCAGCCAGATGAATATGTAACCGAAATTTCTTTAGGAGACCAACTTGCTTTTTCAATCTTCACCTATTGAAAGTACTCACATCCATGAAAATTACAATTATAATAGAGCTTGCCTTTTGAGGGCTTTGTAGCCTTTTTATTACATTCACAAAAAGGAGTGGATGGGTACCTGATATCTAAGGCACTTCTTGAAGCTCTCCTTAAGTTGGTATTGTTTGAAGAAGATGTTCTTGCCTCCACTTCAATTTCTTGAGAGGAAAAATGAAGTGCAATGTTGAAAGTGGGTTAAGAATGAAAGGAAGAAGATGGGTTTGTTTTTGTACAATGATACAAGGCTAACTTTGTTATTTCATTAGCATAAAGTTGTCCAAATGCCAAAAAGTTTTGCAGGTTTAGTGCGTGCAGAACACCCCATTCCCGAAGGGTGTTAATTGTCTAGTTTTAAAAAATATGTATGAGTAAATTGCCAATTTAAAAATGATATGGGGTTTTCGCCAATTAAACCCTTTACAGGGGAGTAACTTGTATAAAGCCGGAATTTAAACAAAACATTTAGGGGAAGGTTGTGAATGGAGAATAGAACATAATTCAAATAAAGGTGTATAATACTAAGCATAAATGTGGCACATCTTTTAATGTAAAAAATGTAAACTCCGATTGGTTGATCACCAAATATGGAGAGTCTTCCAAGATTGATATGAGCATAAATATTAAACACTTAATAAATGATATAATAAAATATGTTAGATGTAATATCTCAAAATATCAAGCATATAGGGCTGAGAGAAAAGCATTAAATGTTATTCAAGGAAAGATGGAGGATATTGTCAACCTTAGGAATACTTAGAGGAGTTAATGACAAGCAATCTTAGGTCCATTATGATAATGGTGATGGCAAAGGTTGATGACGGCATCACCAGGAGAAAGTTCTACAAATCTTATTTTTGTATTAATACTGTTAGGGCCGATTTATATTTGGAATGCATTTAGATAAAGAAAATTGTCTAGGTTCATCACGTGTTTTCTTTGCATCATGTTAGCCCTGCATTTGCTTCAAAGTCTAACACTGTAGCAAGATGTAGCAAAATGAGCCACCCTACTTGAAGGACCTGATTGATTTATCAGTCCATAGCCATGAGTTGGATGAGCCTGCAATTTCTCAATATTGCCCGTGAACTTTTCAATTGAATGACATAATACCCTCAGCCAAATCCCAAAATCAAGTGAATATCCACTCCAAAATTATCTATTTTTACACTCAAGACTAGCAAATTCTACAATCTATGAACAAGAAAAAAGTGAAAAAAACAAAAAGGAGGTCTGGTTTGTGGTGGCTGGGACTAGAGAATAAAGAAGCTCCATTTTCATGCTATGCCAATGGAGAAAAGAGAAGAAGGAGAATTGGAAACAAGAAAACAAGAAAAAGGGAATGGAAAAAGAAGTACAGAAAGAGCGGCAGCAAATGGAGTACGAGAGGATGAAGAAGAAAGGGGACAAGTGGGTAGTACATTTTCTTTTTTAATAATTGTACAGAAGTTCAATTATGTGTATAATACAGGTTAGTGGAGAAAAATTGCTTGGTATTCTATTTCTTTTCTTTTCTTTTCTTTTTCAAATTGTTATTGTTTTAATTGAAGGTATTTTTGGTAATACACTTCATGACCTATTTTCTCATCTTGATAAATAGACATTGTGCTGAATTTCTTCATCTTATGTTTTACCGCACAGAATAAATATAATATGAAAATTATAAAATAATCACAATCCTTAGCATCATCATCATCATCATCATACATGGTATATTATCATTCTATGTCCCATTACATTAAGTAAACAAAGTCTTAAGAGAAGATTTCATCGAGTTGCAGGCCACTCAAGGATGTCATCTAAAGGCCCTCATTGTAAAGTGATGTACCACTCATGGATGTCCAGGGCACGACGAAAAGTGATGTAAGAAGAAGAAATTTGATAGGGAATTTGTTGGATTGTTGTCTGATGATATTGATGCAGCTACTAAACTTATATTTCCAACTACTCCTCCAGGCTCAAGTCAAGGCAGAGGTGGAGCAGATCATGTGAATTTTTTTATACGCAAAATAGTGAATTAAGTCATCTCATTACATTAAACTTTCCAACTTTATAATTCATGAGTAGGTTTCTAATGTATTTTTTCGCACATTTTGTTCAATATTTGCTAACTATATAACCAATCCAATGTTATTTCTAACGTGTGTGTGTGTGTGTGTATATTTATTAGAACTTTTTGTTCAGATTTTTGCTGAGTTTGTAGTCAATCCCATGTCTTTTCTAATTATTGATTGGCAATTTTTTCTTTTTCTTTTTTCTTTTTTTGGCGAATATTTGCCAACATTATATAAAAGTCTCGAAAGTAATTAGCCAATAGGGTAGTAGCAATAATGCAATTCAGAACATCGACTGTACTAGAGCGTATTGATGATGTTGCTAAGCATTACAGCAATATATGTATATATATATATATATATGCGCGGTCACAGAAGCAGCACAACATCAATTTAAAAACCACCAACATCATTTCCGTTGAGGCAAATCACCTGGAAACAGAATAAGAATATCATCATGGCTTTGATTGTATTTCTCCATCTTGCTGGACATTCAAGATTCAACCAGCACATTGGATCAGGTGCGAGAACGGTTCCACAAATGAAAATATGGGGCATCAAAAGCCATAAAACATAAAAGTTTAAATATATAATTTTCATTGAAGTCGAACATAATAATCTTTTATCCCATAAGTTTCATCAACAATTGAATTAATATCAAAATCTTTAGTGATATCATTCTCAATATAATCAACTAACCAATTGTTAAAAAGTTATTTTTCATTTTATTTTTGACCTTTTTCACAATATTTATAGCAAAAAATATTTTCTCACTTGTAGTTTTTGAAAGAGAAAGAAATCCAATTCATATTTTTAAAAATATTCACTTACTTTTGTGTTTTTGTTTCAATCTCTTTGAAATCAAAAGGATGAATTTTATTTGTTTTTCCATTCCTTTAAATGTTCTTTTTGACTAAATCCCTATAATATTTTTCAGACAAATAGAATGGAAATATCCTAATGCTCCTAATCTAATTGTACTCTTCTATTGATTATTTGATTGTAAATATAAACTTAAAATTTTGTGTTGTGTTTTACAAAATTAAATGAATTAATTCTAATTTTGTTGTTAATTAAAAATTAATTAATTTAATTCAATAAATTCAGATAATTAATTTTCTATTTAAGGCCCAAGAAAAGTTAAACTTTTTTTAAAAATTGATGAATGTTAATTAAGAACTAATTACTTTAACTAATATTAAATGATCTATTCCTTTAAAATTTAAATTCAAATTAATTATTATTAAAAAATTTTAATATATGCATGCGCATGTGCACACACACAAAGAAACCCTTGCTCCCCTTCCCGCGGTAAATCCATCCATGATCAAGTATCACATGGTTCGGTAGGGTTAGTCAGGCGATAAACCCCTGAAAACGAAGCAAGCAAACGGGCTGCCTGACTGCCTGAAAATGGCGATTGCTCGAGCGCCATTTGCAATCGGAAAAACTTCTGCCCTCTTCAGGAGCTCATTCAGTTTCCTCCGCAATCTTAGCACCAGCGAGACCAGTTCCGCCGGA
>JACGDI010005330.1:183745-215062 GCA_014898725.1 Jacaranda copaia | reverse complement strand
AAAAAAAAAAAAGTATCACATGGTTCGCTATAACGATAGCCGGGATCAGAACATAGGCCGCATTTTAGTTCCATTACATTGTCGCAGAACGGTCAAGGGCGTTCTACACATTTTTTAATTGAAGTATTAAAATTTTTTGAAAAAAATTCTAAAAAAAAATTAAAATATATAAGAATCTATTAATACTTATTTATATTAGGAAATTGACATAATTTTATAGTACAATAAATTGATATTATAGATTAACAAGTGGTCGTGCGACCATTTATATTATCAACATACGCTTTCAGTTTAACTAATGAAGTAAATATATATAAAAAATCATTACAATATAATAGAACTAAAATTGATATAATAAAAATAAAAACCAGCTCAAATAAAATTGCTCAAATATTTTAAAATTATGCATATAATTAGCATAATATTAATTAAGCACTAATTATTAACAAATGATAAGTATTACAAAATAATAATTAATTAAATATTTAACTAATTAATGGTTAGCAATTACTAATGAATTTATTTATGATGCATAATATGAATATTATATCAAATTAAAAATTAAAAAAGTTATATCTAAATTATGTAAGAAAAATTCATTTTCTTTTCTTAATCATTCCCCTTTTCTCGGGACTTTTCCTTTTCCATTTTTGTGTCTATAATTCATTATCATGTTTTCGGTCTTTTCCTTTTGCGCCACCTTTTCCATTATTTTATTTCCTTTCTGCCGTTCTCGCTCGTGTTTCCGGTTCCCTTCTGTTTGATAAACATCACGCGCAACCTGCCATCTCCAAACAGCCAAGACCAAGGTTACATCTTCCGTTTTCTTCCGTTATATTCCGAAAAATCGGCCGCACCAAGCTGATTTTATGGCCGTTTCGTCAATCCAAATCCGATTTGTTGCTATTTTCTGTTTGTCTCCGTTATGGGCGGAACTGTGGAACGGAAGCGTCCGTTCCAGTTCCGATTCGGCCGCAAAACAGCGTTCCGGTGGACCATACCACCGTTGCTCTTGTACACATGGGACGACATCAGCTTCAGCCTCTGCCTCCGCCTCCGCCTCCGCCTCCGGTCACGCAGAACTTGCACGAAACCTCCAAGTGGGATTGTCATTAGCCCAGGAAGTTTTTTAACTAAATAATCTTACAACAACAAAATTCATTTTTTCTTGTTCTGGAATTTTCTAAGACCTGAGACATCTGAGGAGTTATGCAAGCATATTGGAAACACTCTCAAATTACAGAATTGTTCATCTTGCCCATTGCCCAAGAGGAATTTTTGTTGCCCAATTTTGTTTCTGTCTTTTTTTCTTTCTTTCTTTTTTTTCAACTAATATAAGTGGAGCAAATTTGTTCATGAAATTGGGAGATTTTCCCTCCGTTAGACTGCATATATATGTTGTTCGTCTATCGTTCTTCCCTCCAAGTAAGCAGATTAGACGGCCTGTGATGGCCACACGCAGTTTTTCCGTCAAAAAAATATCGACGGGGAGGGGAATGACTATATCCGGTAAAAAATAAAAAATTTGGCTAGAAATGATTAGCCCATAAAGCTTGGGAGTTGGGACTACATCCGATTTTTCTAAATCACATTTATTTTATTAGTTCAACCAAAAATAACTTCCTTTTTTTTTTAGAAATCGATAAAAGCAAATTTAAAGCATCGTTTTTTGTTTTTGCAAGTTATTTCATGAATACATGATTGTTATATTTATGACGGGGGAGATTATACAAAACATCCTATTTGTTGTTGTCAGGATATACCAATATGCAACAGTGCAACACAATAAATAAATATATTATAAGTTAAAATTTCAAGAATTGGAATAAATAATCACAATTATAGCAATAAGTGCGTTTTTATCAATTTGAAATCCAAATAAAGTATGTGTGATTAGAATTATACATATAGCATGCATGACGAGAGTTAAACATACAGCATATTTAAGGCAAAATAGAATTCATGCATATACATTTAATTAGATACGAGTTTAGAAAAAATCAAAAATTACATATCAATCGAGAAATAAAAACTATAAAGCATGCTATCAGTATAATTTAAATTAAATACAAAATTTAAAAAAAAACTTAACTTAAAGATTCTGTATTGTAACATAATCAATTAGACAACCAAATTACAAAATTTTGTTTGCCTTGAAGAAATGAGCGCCTCGACTCACTAGTGTAATAGGTACTCCATCTCGTTCACCTCAAATAGTACTCAATTGTCGGATCAGAATCAGATAGTTGTATATCAAAATTTTAGGAAAGGGATATATAGGACTGGATGATTGTATCAGAGGAAAGAGTATCAAAATATCAAGATAAAATGAGGGAAAGAATTTGGGAGAGGAATAATTTGAGTAGAATGCTATGTGCATTTGCAATGTGTTACCCAAGTTTGCTAGAGGCAGACTATTTATAAAGGGGATTAGGGTTCAAATTTGTCAGTTAATGGCCTCTAACACGTCACCCCATTCAATAGCATTCTGCCACGTCACCTATACACGCCACACGTCCACCAGCATCATGCCACGATCTACGTAACCATCTCTTCCAAATTCCAAATATCAAGGCCAATCTCCAACAAGTCTTGATTTAGTTAGCTCTTATCCACAGTTAAGTATTTTAAAATTTTAAAATTTAAAATAAATTTTATCCAAGAAGAATAGACTGAGACTAAGATATTCGTCCTAACACCCACACACGCAACTCAAATCTGAAGTCAAGCTAGCCGGTGGCGCGCGCGTGTGGTTCACTTATATGAAATCTTTAAAGAACATTTTATCAAGTATTCTTATTTGAGTTTAATATAAACTAGTCCACACTAGTTTATAAAACTAATGTGGGACAAGTGAATGGTTGAAATAATCCTTCAACTCCTCGAGTTGGTTTTATAATTCACAAGCAAGTCTCATCTTTCTCAAAATATCAAGTGGGACAATTTAACATTAACTATTTATTCTTTCTCCATTTAACTCTTTAATTATCTTTAAATTTCAATAATAATTGACATCCATCCTAATAATAATTAAACATGCAGTATGACTAGATTATGCCAATTACAACACTACTTCCATTTGAGGGTCAACGAATGCCATGACACACTCCCAATTGATGTATCTACATTACTAGTATTAATGAGCTTCTAGCTGTTTTTGTGAAACCAACTCATAAAACTCAACTATTAAGGGCCCGGTTGGTTATTTTTAAACTCTCTTTTCACATTTTTTACTATTTAAAAATTAAAATATATTATTTTCATACATTTTTATTCAGTATATATTTATTTTAATTTTCAAAAAACATTCTCCAATAATTTATATATATTCTCTTAATAAACTATAGATCCCCTCCTCTCTCTTATCATTATTAATTACTATCTCCCTTTACTTACAACTTAATAAACCCAATATAGTTATTGTTTTTCAAAAATTTATTGAAATACAAACTCATTTCCAATCCATTTTCATTAACTACCTTTTTAAATTTTAAAAACTATAGAAATAAAAAATGAGAATGAAAATAAAATCAAACAGGCAATTGGTCATCGAATAGGTTAATTAATTGTACCAACTTCAAAACTTGTCTCTAAATACATTTTTTTCAGAGAGTATTACAAATGATGAAATGTTATCCTTTCAACAAAGTAATATATTTTTATTTTTAAATCAAATAAATTTCTATTTTTAAATTAAATAATCAAAATATAAATAACACATAAAGCATATAAAATGCACAATATGTCCATAATGGATCGAAAACAAGACTTTCCACTTAGCAAAAGAGATGAATGGAACTTAAATTACAAATCATTGAACAAAATATAGTAAAATGTCATCACTATTAAAACGTCATAAAACAATATGTAAAATTCAAATTTAGTATTATCACTCGCAATTGATTCAGAGAAATACGTAAGCGTCATAATTATTACGCACTAATGAGTGAGCTGTACCAAAAAGGACAACTATGACCTATTTCCATCCCTCGAATTCATAGTACTGCTGTCCTAGAATTGAAGACAGCACGATTACTCCTTTACCCGCATTCTCCAACTACCTGATTTCAATTATTTGATCAATCATCTTATTTTCCTTTTAAAGATGCATGCTAGTTCATGAACCACTTAGGGCCCGTTTGGTTTTATTTTTATTTTCAATTTCTATTTTTATTATTTTAAAATTTGAAAAGTTAATTAATAGAGATAAGTTGAAAATGAGTTTGTATTTGAATAAATAATGATTATGTTGGTTTTAATAGGTTATGTATGGAGAAAAATAAAAATAATATAATGACGAGGGAAGATATATAAGTTATTAAGAGAAGTTATATAGGTTATTAAAACACGTATTTTAAAAATGAAAATGAAAATAACGTTGAATGAAAATGTGTAAAAAGTGAAAATAAAATATTAGAAAGTGTGAAAATGAGCTTTGAAAATGAAACCAAAAAAAAAACTAATTACTAATTATTGGAAGAAAGAAAAATTGTAGTATAAGAGACGTAAAGAAAATAATGAGAGGCTTTTATCTTTCTAATCTTCAATCTTTTATCTTACGTAATTAAACAAATGACACTTTTACATTATTGTCAAAAGTTTCTACAAATTAACTGAAAACAGTGAAGTAAATGGTATAATGATAAAATGTGGGGCATATATGGTGTACATTTTTCTTTCCATACATGTTTTGAAACTATTTAGATAAATAGGTATGTTGTGTTATGGGTAACCATTTATCAAGGGCATGTTTGATATGGTATTTGAATAATAGCAGTAATTGTAATAATTTTTAAATTAAATGAGATTGTATTATTTAAATCATATTTGATTTAGATTATTCCCTCATCAATTAGTCACCACTACAATCTCTCATATTTGTTTTCCTATGCATTTGTTAGAATCTACTATTATTTTACTGACAAAACTACCCCTGTTGAAAAAAATTCCTAGTCAAACAAAATCTCTCTTCTCTTCTTCTCTAAACTAGACACTCTCCTCTGATTAATGCCGAATTCACAGTGCAAACCTTTCTCGTCACTTTATCACCCCAAATTCATGCTGCCTATCTTTCTCCACAACCTCGGTGGTTGTAGTCATGCTGTGCTGCAGTGGGAAGAGAAGAATTCTTACACCCATATTGTGTAAAACGATAACCTTGAACTTTTCCATTTTTTTTTTGGCCCATGAGAAAGGATGGTATTGAAAATTATCGTTGGATTTTTTTCGTTTATTCTATGTCTCTCTAGTCCCAAAGTTTAACTTATTTTTTTGTTTCTTCATTGGATTATTTGTTTTTTCGTTGGATTTTTTTTATTTGCCCATGAAAAAGGTAGATTGTTTCATTTATTTTTTTGTTTGTTTCTTGTAATATTTGTTCATAGCTTTGGTGGGTTCATGATAATCTTGTTAGTTTTTAACTTAGTTCTTGCCTTACGCATGTGGAAACGGGAAACCATGTAACCCTTTGATGGTGTTATTGTTTTGTTTGTTTTTTCTTTTGCTTTTTCCTGATATTGGGAGCATCATTTTAGTTTTGCACTTTTTTTGATAAAAGCTGATTTATTTTCTCTATGACCTCTCTCTATAACGTTTCCTCTTGGAAGATGAATTTTGCTCCACTATGGTTAAGAAAAAAGCTCTTTTTCTTTTTCTTTTAGGATATGATTCTTTTCCCTTAATATTTACTAAATTCCTTTTTGGCGGATGAAATTTCTAGATCAACTCATTTAGAATATTTTAGACATATCCCATGAAATGTGCTGATTTTATCTCTCAAGATGCGTTTGCATAACGAATTATTTTGACATATAAAATATCACTCACAAACATAGTACATGATACTATATAAGCATATACATGCAATTTTGGGTATGTGCACATCAAGTTTATTTGGCTTGTAAATTTGCAACTTTTACATGAATTAAAATTGTTTATGATTTTAACTTTTTGAGACTTATAAAGGATGGAATACTATGCATCTCCCTGTTCAATGTGGTCTACTTAGCAGCACAACAAATAATTTGGAGAATGTTAAAATAGTTGATAAGTTCAACATTAGGACATGATTTAAGGTTTTAGCATTACTGAATGTTGAAACCTTTAGATGTTGGGGAGTCACAAATGTCATTTACTCTATTACTAATGGGAGTCTCTTGTAGTTAGAAGAGACTTTTCTTATTTTGGTATAAAGGGAGATGAAACAATGATATCTGTCGATCCACGTTCTAAGATGCATGACAAAAAAGACACATTCTAACTTTAAGCTATGAAGATTCTTTCATTGTTTTCTTTCTTATTGCCTTCTAAATAGCGAAGTTTTATAATTTTAGAAAACAAATCTTAGCATATTGTTCTATTGATGTGAGATTACACACATAGAAGTCTATTTTCTTGCACGAAGACTTCCACCCCTCAATACAATAGGAGGTAGCTACAAATCATGGGAATTATACTGTAGTAATAGTCGCACTATGGTTTTCTTTTTCTTTTCTTTTCTCTTTTGTGTGTGTTTGACTGAGTTAGAGAAGTGGGAATCATAGAAGGGTGAAGAACAAGTGATTTAACTAATATATTAGCATTGTTCATATTTGATTCTCGTTTTGCTTTTTTGACTTACTTCATTGCCAACTGACTATGACTTGCATGAGTCATCCTACATTTTTCTTATGTTATGAACCCTTCACATGTGTAAGAATCATTATATATTCATCATAAAGTTGGCTTGGTTCATTTTTTTTTTATGTTAATCCATCAATTTTTCCACTAAGGGTGAGAATGTGTTATATGTTTCATATTACTTCAAATTGTTTATTGGGTGCAATGGTTCTATGATCATCTCCACAATGCCTTTGTGGTAGAGGTCAGATGATGCTCTGTCAATTTCACACAACACAAAATCCTGATAGGTGGTCTAACATCCGAAGGGAAATAATAATGATGGCTACTTCAGGTGGTGGAATGTGTATTAGGGACTCTCATTGCAGTATTTGTAAAGGGACAATCCATCCTATAAAGCATATACGTAGCCTCCTTGTCCTAGTGCTTATGCTCAAAATCCGTTGGATTGCAGAGACTTAAAAACACATGAAAGTGGATGCCTTGACCACGCATAGGTCCTTCGATTCATAACTCTTTCAATCAACAACTTGAGACATATACTCTTCCAAATTGTAACATGAAATTTGTAATGAAATTTGGTGGTTGTATTGGATGTGGCTACATTTTCTATGTTGCTTTTGTTGGGTTGTTGATTGGATTGATGATTGGAAAGACTTTTGTTGTGAAACCCTTTGTGTATGCCTATTTAATGATACAAGTATGCATGTACTACAACTCTTTATTTTAATATGGACATATGGGGACCTTGTATGACTTTTCTAGTTTGTTGTTATGCTTTCTAGTATGATCTGTAACTATATTAGCAAACTCACCAATTTCTAATTTCTTATGTTTCCTACAAGCACCTAGAAGGGTTCCATATATGACTAAATTGGGTATGAAAGGCATTTTCTTAATCAAATTCATGGCCTCAGTAAGATCCCAACAAATGTAAACTAACAAATGTAAACCAATTAGGTTTTACTAGCTAAAAATGAGGATTAACAATGATTGACCAAAATGACTATATGCTGATAAGGAGGATTAATAAATTAGTAACTTTAGTTACAAGTTGCTAAAGTGGATGTCAAGAAAATAATTTTTGATTGTAGCTCTAATTCCCAACATCATAGTTTGCCAACTTGCCACAGTGTTTTACAGTCCAAAATCATGTCAAGGTTGCTTGCCCAAAAATAAAAAAATAAAATTGCCCTTCCCATGACATGCACAGTAAATCTTTGATAAATGCATTTGAAATGTTAGCTACCCTCCTAAAGCTCTGCATAGTTTTTACAACCTTACGCCACATACCTTACCAATTTCAAGTGACTTGATATTGCAACTTCCACTTCTTTACCTATCAAACTTGACAAATGATATAAAACTCAATGAAAAAGTATGATTTGTATCACTTCACATGAGAATAGGTGATATGTAAAACTCATTATAAATCCTACTATATGTTGGGTTGTCTTAGGCTTAGAAAGCTTATTAGGTGTACGAACTCTCTCATCACTTATTAGCTACTAATTAATTTCACACACAAAATAAAAATGGTTCCAAGAAATCTCCAAAGTTAGGAACAAGTTTTGTATGTCACACCATAGGTAGAGCAAATTAACAAGGAGTTCATCAGCCAACTAGCAAAGTAGGCTCAATTGGATGAGAGATCTCTTGGCCTTGCTCATGTTGATGTCATCCAGTTATGCATTCGCTGTGTTAATGCAAAATTTAGGACCAACGTTAAGTACAAGGATGGTAAAATGCATTTTAAGACGTTGAAGCACAGGCACAACGTCTTTAGGTTTTTAATTTCTTTAGCCCCAATTAGTTACAATGAGGACCTAAATATAGTGTCTGCCAAAGCTTATATTTGAGACTATATTACCATGTAAATATTTAATTTGTGCGCCAATACTTAATATGTTTTCCTCGAATCCTTAAATGGTTGTCTAACAATTTTTAATTTTATTTCTTGACTTTGTAGAAGTACCTAATATTAGAGGTATACATGATGAAAGAAGAGGCTCAATGGTTAGAATTATATGACATCTTTGGCCTTCTAAAGTCGGTTAATCTTTTGGGGAGTCCGACATAATTCAAATATTTGATGATAACAGAATTAGCATAATTTAGCATGTGAACAATAATGCCACACTATTGAACACTACCTCTACAAATATCTATACAAACCCTTTGACATCTTCTTTCTGGAGTAATCTAGACAAAGTTTATGGCCACAATGATACATCTCATAACTCAGTGAAGTTCACAAATCCTAATATATCTTCAAATCTAATTACCAATCATGTCCCTGTGCAATACAATAGCATGTGGTCAAAATAAAATGATTGGGAAATGTTTGGTTTGTTTAATCCTTCCCCAGTTCAAGGGCCATTGAGCTCCTATGCATTTTCCTCTAATGCAACCAAACACCATGGCAAGAAGTGATGTCAGTGTTTTCCCATTTAAGCCCTTTATGTGTTCTTGCACCAATGCATCATATGATTATCATAGTTACTATTTGTGTTTATGTACATTGTTTCTCATTTGTTTGAATAAGCATCAATAGCATTAACTCTCCATAGGTTAGTGTTGGCCACTACTATTGTAGTCCTTCATGTATCTATTTATTTATTTTTATTTTTTATAATATTTTATCTATCTAAAATTTTTCGTGTTTTTTTTATTTTTAGTTTTATAATAAACAAAATAAACATGCTTCTTGGTTGAAGATCAAAACCCAAAATTAGGCTGGATTGAAAATTTTCAAAATATTATTGAAAATTAAATTATTTTTGAATTGGAGTAATAGCCTTCATTTGTTGCCAACAAAGGGTAAAATAATTGTTAGCACTAATCCAAGAATCCCACTCTTACAAAATAAAATCTCTTCATTAGATATATACATATCCATATAGGTAATTATATATTTAATTAATTGAAATATTTTTTTTAGACGCATTAAAATTCCTCAAAAATACTTACAAGGAAGAAAATGGAGATTGAGGAAGCAATGGAGCACTTGGTTGAACACTATTATAGATCAAAAAATTTCTTGAGCATTTTCAGTACTATTTGTTTAAGTGGAATGGATTGGTTTCCATTTGTCAGTCAAATAGTAGTTCTAACTTTTGCTTTTGAGTATCCTGACAAAAATAGAAAATGACATGATATGTAGTTTAATTGAAAAACTTGGAATTATTGTTGCAATTTAATGGTTGATTGTTTCCAAATCTCCATTCAAATCAAAGTCTCAAATTAACATTTATTCAACTAAGCATGATCTTAAGACTTGATCATTAACACACAAACAGTAGCAAACTGCAACAAATCAAAGCTCAACTCATCAATTCCCAAGCTTGCTTTTACAAACTAAATCAAGCGATCCAACAAAGCAGCACCCCACATAGAACCATTTACACCATAATTTTTAAAATTTACCAAGGTTTAGGAGAACAATAGGATTCCTGAAGCAAAAGAAGGTTACAGTAGCAAAATTAATGAAAAGGAAACTAACAGTAGCAATTCCCAACCACTTAAGAAATTCAAAATTAGAATCAAAGTTTGCTTAGTAATTCCATGCAAGACCATTCCTTTACTCTAAATCTAATTCCATTATCAAGTAAACTGTGTTCAAAGTTCAAAGCCAATAGAAATCACTACAGAAAATGCCAACCCATTTGTGATCAACTTCAAAAGTTCAAAACCAATAAAACATACGAAAACTGAACAAAATTCTAGCCGTATTCTTTTAACAGTAGTAAGTAGTAGCATTAGATTCAAAGCAAAAAATTCAATAAGCAGCAAAATTTAATGAAATCAAACCAAAAAGAGTAAAAAAATTCAGAGTCTAAGGCAATCAACCAAAGGTAGAAAATGGCCTAATTGAAACATGTAGTAAACTTAAGCAATATAAGGGACCACCACAGAAAATTTTCTAATCACTTTCAAGAAAAACTTTAAGTATATAGGTAAATCATAAGAATCAAGTCCACAACAAAACACTAGGAGAGGTGCAGTCATAGTGTATTACAACCAATAAAAATTCATTGGTATAGAAATTAAGTTTCTAAGAATAACAATACCAAAAAATATTGTTCCAAGTTTCACTAAAACATGAATGTTGAGTAGAATTGGAAAAATACTACTTAGTCTTATTGCAAAGTTTCAGTCAGTAGCACATGTATGAAATGCACTCAAAAGGCATCTATATCCATTTTTGTTGGGTGCCAAACAATGCATAGCAATGATTTGATCATCTAATGAAAAATCTGGAAGCTCAACAAATGCTTGAAACAAAGATGATCTCATTGAGGAGTTCATGTTGGTTGATTGGTAGGGGGTTGGCGGCGACATTAGCTTCTCCGCAATATTTTCAAGGGCAAACTTTGTGTCTTCTAGAAATGTCCTCATCATCTTCTCAAAGTTAATATTATATGGTTTGGCCCTCTTTCACTTGCCAATGGAAGATGACTTCTTTTTCGAACCTAAGCTTAATAGTGAAGTGGTAGAAACTACATCGTTTTCATTTCCAATAGTAAATCCACCTATAGTCTCAACATTATCAACCAAATTCTCTTTATTGTTCGCATTAAAGCTCAAAATGATTAGGATTCCACAATTATCATATGGGTGGTGGGATCCATACTAGCTCTAACACCTCCACTATAACCGATTATCCCTTTTAGAGTAAAATATGCCTTTTTCCAAACCTTCAACTATGATTGATGTGTTTCACTAGGACGCCACTTCTAGGGAACTTCTCGCCCATCATAGATTCCAGCTTCACTATGTAGCTATCTTTAAAAGAACCATTGCAACACCAACCACCAGATTACAGCTACTTCAATACATTTATTAGAGCTTTCTCTTCTTGATATGTCTAGAAATGCATGGTGCAGCTACTGGTTTACTTGACCTATTAAGGCTATGTGAGGAGCATTCGAATTATGCCATTTCTTGTGTCACAAACAATGTTAGTTTAAAATTCCCATGATATAGGTGCATATCACAAAAATGAAAGTCAAGTAATGCATTTTAAGATATAGAACAGCTATAATATATGAGGATGTATCCTATATAACGAAAACTACTAGAAAATGCATATGTATCTACATAAGTCTTAAGAATAGCTTTGGAACACAGTAAATTTGTAAAACACATTGTCATTAATCACTTTCGTCGACTTTATTACAAGAACATGAAACCCCACATGTAAGTAGCCAAGTTCACTTCCAACACATTTCATCCTATTCACTAGACAAAATTGCTAAAATATAGAATGAGCCGCTCTCCACGATTGGTACATAGTTGTGGCCAAGTTATCATGCCAATTACTCTACTCAACAAGCTCTCAATTGTGTCAAAATGGTCAAAATCCACCTGTTCAGAGCTGTTGTTATCATCAAATACAACATCCTCAAATGGATTAATAGGTATCTGATTACAAATATAGTTCTGTAGAAGTGTACAAGCCAATATTATCATATTCTGAGTCATGATTGGGTAATAGGTAATGCTCTTTATGATAGCTCATCAACCTTTGAGAAGCCTAAAAGCCCTCTTAACAACATTGAGTACCCTAGAATGCTTTGTGTTGAAATATTCACATAGGCTTTGTGGTGCTCACACTCCGTCGCTCCAATCATTAAGATAGTATCTAGTGCCACGATATGGACCCAAAAAGCCTTCACAGTTTGTATAATCGGCATCACATAGATAGTAGTTTCCTATCAAATAAAAGGAAAAGAAAAAAAAAAGATAAAATTAGGATTTTTATTTGTTTTGTTCTGTGTAAGTTAAACAATATGTAATACATGGATATATATACCAATAGGTACTTTTAGGCCATTTGACTTGTTAATTGTTGCACGTAACACCTTACTATCCACAATGGAGTCCCTCTATCTAATAAAAACATAAAAGAAATTCATTTGATAGTTGCACACACCTAAAACATTTACTGTAATTTCACCCTTTCTAGATCTGTAATGTATTTGTTAGCTTGTTGGTACCTAAACCAATATATATGTACCATAAAGGGCCCTAGGACAACCCTATGGCATCATAAAAAGATATTTCAATTTCATAATCTAAAAAGATATTTATTAAACAAAACTTCATCTTTGGTTTATTTAAAATTACCTTAAAGTATTTCCAGGTTTCATTTGTACAATCATCATAGATGGGCTAAGAATCGACTAGGAGTAATGGACTAATCTTGATAATTGCTTTAAGATACCATTTGAAATACGCACTAATCGTGTGTTCGGATCTTTTAAAATCATATTCCACAATCATATTTTTCTTATGATGTGCTAAGATAGACCAAAACATGGCCAATTTCTCATGAATGCTAACAAATTTTTTGTGGTGAAGCCTCTTTATGTGTTGTATTAAATAACATAGCCTCCAAAATGCACTCTTATCCATACACAAATTATCCAAACAAGCTTGATCATTAAGTTCCACAATCTCTCTCAATTGTTTTAGTTGATCAAGGATATTAGAGATGACACTCCACCATATCCTGGGACCCGACTTTGTTTATCACTCCATCTCCCAAAATGTATATGATAAGCATTATAAATCAAATAGAAGCAAACAAGTCTTCATAGCAACAATACATAAATTTGTATCAAGATACAGATTTAGGTATTCCAATCTATACATTTTTTTTAAATGATCTTAATATGATACCAATTAATATTGATTAAAATAAAAGGATATCAATGTGAATGCAAGTGAAGAATAAAGCAAATAAATAATAGTACACAATTGTCGATGCAAATTCAAGAGGTATGATGCAATATTTCTTGGTACATTCAAGTTTTCAATACAAAAACAGTCATCATTCAAAAACAAATATCTCCAAAGTAAGATTTTTATCACCTTTATGCAAAACAAAATTAACAGTTCATGTGATACTATTTGACAAAGTATAAAATAGGAGACAACCAACATAAAAGAATGAGATACAATAGCTTACATGTAAGTGAGAAGGAAAATAGTGTATCTCTCACAACATTAAAATGGTGATTGCTACTAAAATGGATCTCATTTTTTGAATAGGAAAAGAGATTGGATGGTTTCAATGTACATAGAGAAGATTGATTGTTCTGAATTACAAGAGGGATAATAGAGTGAATTATATATATACAAGCATATATACTACTCGTATAAATAATTACTACGTAACTGTCAATATCTAAAGATTACATATTAGAGGGCAACATATATTTTCTGTGAACAAACTATATATACTACTTATATGGACAAACCATAAACTAACATATAATTATGAGGCAACATATCTTTTATGTGGAAGTTCACATATTGGAGATAAAGTGGGGATGTGTAGGGTGCATAGTAAGCATGGACAGCTCAACACAAGTAAAAAGATGGAAGCAATTCTTTAACACAGTAACCCTGGAAATAACTATATGCATATGCTACTCTATTTAGCATGAAAGAATAAAAAAAATAATTTGTCAACTATGCCTTGACAGTAAATAACATTTCAATTCAACCACAAAGATTTCAGTGCCCGTAAGAAATAATGCCAAAAGCTACTCTCAAATAATACGTAATATTTCTAATTCAACAAGAAGGATTCTAGTACCTATAATAAATATTTTCATAGATCAGTTTTGTCGAGTTGTAGCCCTTTGTCACCTACAACCTTTTGGTTAACAAACAAAAGGAAATGCGCAGCACGTACTAATCTAGAACAAAACCCATGGTTAAACCCAGGAATAATTTCAAATGCATTCTATGAAGAAGAAAGGAAAATAAAAATTTGGCCAAGCAATCGACAAATTTCCTTAAAAATAGCCTATACGACAATGCAACTCAAAATGGGTAGTTGCAATAGCTTGTTAATTGAACTAATTTTAAGAGATGGGGCAGCACATGATTTTGGGGGAGAACTAGGGTTCAATGAAAGCAAAATGAGTCCTAAACAAGTTTTGTGTTCTACTTTTGTTAATGAGAAGGAGAGACTTATTCTAAATAAGGGCAAATATTAAATTGTGCCTGAAGAATCAAGGATATTAGGGATATTTAAGCAAATTGGCAAATTCAAAAATGATGTGCAATTAATTAATTACACCTCTTTAGGAGCTACTTCAATAAGGCATAATACAGTGTACAGTAATGGGCCTCTTCAATTTTGTGGGCCAACTTGATGATTTAGTCTTCCACATCAAACAAGCAATAACCAGATAGTAGCCGCTACAATTTCTGCTATTGTGGGAAATCAAATGCACCCTAAGTATATCCCTTTTAATTAATAACCTAAATTTTAAGATAAAATAATAATTTAATATGATATTAGAGTAAAAGAAATATGATTTAGTTTTTGGCTGAACTTAATAAATCTCACATCATTCATTTATCAAAAGAGTGCATATAGTTTTTTTTCCTTTTTCTTTTCTAAAAAAAATACTATCTATATGTGAAAAAGTATGTTAAAGATGTTAAATATTTAATGTACGTATCCATTTTTTTTAATTTTAAACATTATAAAAATGTAGTTCTAACTAATGTGTTAGTAACAACTTACCCATCCTAAACTTGTAGCTAGGATAGATGTTTATTCAATATGTATGGAGTTCCACCATGTAATTGAAGTGAAATAGATGGGGGATAGGTAGGTAGGTAGTCTTTGCCTTCTCTATCCCCCCATAATTGTAGTTGATGAGGATGAGCAAAATCATTTATGGGAAAAAGTTCGTATGGGGTATGACTATTGCATTAATGCACAACTCAATCTCAGCACTCTCCGTACTAAAGGGCACTACACGGTTAAAATTTGCTAGATCAGTTCCAATGATAAAGCTCAAATTAGTTAAAAAAATAAAGAGAAGTAAGTAAAATACTCAACGTAAGCCATTGCTATATTAATTTTGAGAATGATAGTATTTATATTTAATATAAAGCTACATAATTAAATTGATATGTATAATTATGAATACATCAAGATTTGGAATATTCACATTATTTAAAGATATCAAACTCAAGATTTAGTGTATTTACGCCTCTTATTATGTCAAATTGAGTTGACATAACCTAAATAATGACTAAGATAATGAAATATTTGAATATTTAAATTTTTCCTTAAAAACACAATGAATTCTTTGCACGCCTAGAGTTTGGAACATTTAACATCATCTACGGCTATATATTAATATGTACAATGATTTAAGCAAAATCATGAGTTCAAATACATATTGGAAGGGTGAGTACTTTCCTTATATAACCAAAAGTTAAATTCTCCTTGCAAATTGACAATGGGAAAAGAAAAATAAAAATGAGACAATAATTTTGAAGTACATATATTTTAAAGTCCATGCTTTTTGCAATATGAAAGGATGAATTTGTCCAATACTGATATAGATTGCTATCCAACCTATTTAGAAATTTAAAAGGTACATTTTCAATATATTTAGATCTATTGGACACATTTTCAATGTGTACATGAAAAATCTTCACGTTCTCATAATTATGGTACATTTTATAGTAGGTACAAAAGAATTAATGAAAATAAAAGAAAAAATATCTAAAGTTGTTGTTGACAGGACAAAGGAAAATTAATCAATAGATAAAACTATTTAATTTTTATTGTTGATATGACAAAACAAAATTTCCAGGGTAAAAAATAAAAACTAAATAAAAGGCCACATGAATTAAATAAGTAAATAAAAAAATGGATTAATGAGTCCATCAATTTAAGCCCACTAAGATGGATTCCTTAACACAAGCAAGTCAAAGTCCATCAAAAGCTTAATTAACATAAATACCAACTACTAAATCAAAAAGATAGTTAAGCAATCATTTGCAAAACATACAGTCTGGCTTTACGCAAACATGTCTTATAAGCAAAACTTTTTAGAAAGGACCCCGACTACATTTTCATCATCTTAGCATTGTTTGCAAGAACTTCTTTTTGATACATTAAAAAACGTAGAGGATGAGAAAAGATCTAAAACTTGAGACTCCAAAGTCTAATGGCACCTCGAGGCGAGAATACAAAGAACAATCAATTGAACATATAGTTGTGTCTAGGTAGCTAAGCAAGCGCTCAATGCACACCGACCACCAAAAGGCAATGCTTACCGATAACTTAATAAGTACTTTTGGCACTAGTAGAAAATGCTTTTGCATGAATTGCAACTAAAGCGGTAGCCCAGTACACTGACAAACACTACCCATAAAAGCAACCTCGATCCTTTTGTTGGAGTCAGCATCATCATCATCCCCAAAGAGGATTGAATATAAGACAAACGAAGAATAAGGCATTACCCCTCTGCCACCTCAATAAGTTAACATACAAGTTTTCTTTTGAATTAATCAATCGCATCGTTTGCCCACAACAACTAGAGTTGCAACTCACTCTATTGTCCCTCAATACTTAAAAGGCATGGAAATGAATATCTTCCCTTAGCTATTGCTCTACCTAGACACAGTCCCTAGAGTTATCCCCCTATAGCACAAAGATCACCAACTTTCTGTAGATTGATGATATAGTGACCCCTAAGCACATTTGATAACTTTCTAGCATGAATATTGCTCTACAATCTGAGCAAAACTACTTGCTGCAAGGTGTTATGCACCATACTTACCAAATGCATTCTGACCTAGTTTAGTTAGATGTTTGTTGAATCTACATTGGCTGAGGATAGTTGGTGCAACATTCCTCTATAATTTCTCCTTCAATCATAAGTACCCTAAGAAGGTAGTCTACCTATTTACAATTAGTAGAAAGATGAAGAAACCTTGATAGCTATATTAATAATTTTGTCCAAGTAATTTGGGAGATCCCGTATATTAGCTAGGAGCTATATTATTCAACAAAACTTGAAGCACTAGAATTTTTGAGAATCTATGAAATGGAAACTATCGTCAAACTTAGAGGAATTCTTTCAAGTGGAGAACTACATTTGAATTTAGGAAGCGATGGCTCTACTGGATGTTAAGAAGTGCGAGACATAAGAAAAAAGAAGCAACACCAACAAGAAGTTGAAGGATTACTAGTGCAGCCCTCCTAAATTATTCTCTAGATATATTTCTTTGAATGCCTCAAAGATGACATAATAGTTATTGCTGAATAGCTAGGATTAATCTAACACTCCCTCGAAGATGGCAGACAATCCTAATAGATAAAATTCCAAGAAGTGGTGTTGTTTACACCATAACTAAGATATACTATTGAGGAGTACTTCAAATTTAAAGGATGAGATAGAAAAGTAAATTTAGAGAAAATACCTGAACAAGTTTGTGGCCTACAGCCAGGACAGCACCAAGAGGCAGTCCAAGCTAAGAAATAATAGAGATTGCTAGTACTCAGTTGTTGAATAGTTAAAGGCAAAGGAAAGGCCATGACAGCATGAGACTGACAACTTGCTTGCTCCTACTATCATCTCGAAGATTTTAAAAAGCCTTATGGGAGGTGATTCCTTTATTATGAGGAAAGCGCCTGTGAAAGCAGTTAAATAGGCATAAGCTCATGTTTTGAAGCCAACTCTAGGCATATATAAAGTGTACCCCTAGCTTCTTAGTATTGCTTTCGGAGGAAAAAAAACATAAAGATAAGGTAAGGCAAGCATAATGATACATTGGTGATCTCAACCTTCCTCAACAAATTCTAGGTTAAGAAATCTAGGTATAAAATAGGAGTTGAGCATACATCATCTTCAATAATTTCTTTCTCTAGCTTGGTATAGATAACACTTAATTGTAGAAAATTAATACCCCTTCAATAAGATGCACTAAGTAGACTATAGAAGTAATCAAAGAAATTTCTCTCTTTCTTTTCTTGGGCAATTATCCCATGAGGATCAAAAAAATAGAGAACTTTCTAGTACTCGAGGCCCATTTTCTTACGATGTTATTCTATGAAGGCCTACTTTGAACCTTTTCCAAACATAGTGTCAATCTATCATATAACGATGAAGTTCTTTCTAATGAAATAGAAGAAACAATTGGTGATTAGCAAATTACAAGGGAGTGCAATGCTAACAACTTGAAAAGGGTGAAATTTCCTATTGCTAACCTAAAAAATCTTGGAATGTAGCACAGGTTCGTCTCAAGAGACAATGGCCAAAACCTAGCCATAGATGCTAACACTATTACAACATCTCTATAGGTAGTTAATCATCGAAGGGAGAAAATTCGAGCAATGTATGACTATAGAAAAATAAGCACCTAAGATGGAAGGGACCATCCTCAACAACTCAACCAACATTATAAAGATGGGAAAAGTCCCCAACCTCAATATCTACTCCGTTTGAGCTGCAGTAAACTTGCTTTGAGAATACGTTTGTCATTCAGTATATTAGATTTCCAATTCAATGTTCAAATTCAATTTCTAACAACTTAAACCAGATTCTTGTTATCATAAATAAAAAACTGTACAAACTTGGGGGATGACAACTGTTTCTTTCACTAATTCAATAAAGTGTTTGAACATTTTTCCACATACGTATCTCTTTTTACCGCAAATAATTACTTGCGTGAATAATTGATTTGTGGTAAACCTAAAGAGGCACATGCAAACAAAAATAAATAAGAAGACAAAGACAATAGTTTTAAGGAACATCAAACTTCATAAGAGACCCTAAGTGGATCTATCCACAAAAAAAAGACAGTTGTAAGATTCCCAAAGGGGTGCACGGCAAAATAAAGACTATTATCAAACCCCTAAGGGGCACATGGAAAAACAAAGATTGGCATAAAGTTCCTAAGGGGGTGTGCAACAAAATAAAGACTGCTATAAGACCCCCCAAAGAGCCGCTCAACTACAAAGACTATTATAAAATCCTTAAACAGGCATACGATAGCAAAAGCTATTATAAGATCCCCAAAGAGGTGTGCAACTAAAAAGACTACTATAAGACCCCCAAGGAGGGCACTTAGGCATCAACATTAAGATAAGATCCCCAAGCAGACTCATAGAAACTAAGTTTGCTACAAAACCTCTAACGAAGCTCGTGATCGCATTGTCTTATAGTAACGTTTGGAGAGAAGGGTAAAAAGAAAAAAAGCACAAAAACATGACAAGGCACATGTAATATTAAAAGATCAAGCACGACATAAAACAACAATCATCTTAATAGTCAAGTATAAAAAAGAGCAAAAAAAGAAAAAAATGCTCAATCATCTATAAAAGAAAATTCAAAGTTTAATACAATTGAATGTTTTAAGTAGTAAATAGCACTTAGCCTACACTTGGTCATATGAAGAAAAATGACAACTAAGATGTCATTAAAGAAAAATAAAAGGAAATTAGTCCTCAAGAAAAGGAAAAGAAAAGATTAAGTCCTAGTCTAACTCCTTTTAATTGTCTACAATAGACCTGCTACAACTGGAACCTCTGCCTTAGTGTTGGTGTTAGCCTTTGATGATCCAATAACTGTCCTATTAAGAACATTAATGGGAATAACAAGGTCAAGTAGCATCAAGTCTTTTAGAGGGTATTGCTCAATCTCACTAAGCACATAAGAACAATCTTAGATAGTTTGCTCAATCACCTTGAAAAACTCATCCAAGCTTTTGAATTCTTTCATTGCCTTTTCTTGCGCAGTGGCCACAAGTGTCTTTTTAATAGAAGATTCCTGAAATTTCTTCCTAGTCTTTACCTCTCTAACTTATCACTCTTTCAGTTGCTTGTGCTTCTTCAACAGCTTTGCGAACTCTTCACCTTTTTTATCCTTGTCCCTGGCAAGCCCTAGAGTCTTTTCTTTAAGCTTGGCTAACATAACTATGATTTCCTCTGCTCGACAAGACATTTGCACTATCAAGAAGTTCAACACATGCTCTAAGAACAACAAATAAAATATTCAAACAACTACATGTGACTACGAATACAATATGTAAGCATAATAAGCTAAGGTAAAAAAAAAAAAACACTTACCTGCACTAAGTCCCCAGTAGCAAGCTTTATTAGCTACAAAAAGGAAAATATCTCCAACATTTCCTAATTATGCTGATTTACTCCATCTCAAAGGTTATCAATATTGAAGGCTATCTCATCAACTTCTTAATGAGAGTTGACATTGTAGCATTTACACAATTCATTAAGGTTGTTAATTCGGGTGTGTTGGGTGGGTTCGAGTTAGGTTGAGGTCAAGGTATAATATGAAAGTACAAAACCCAAACCCAACACAACTCGATACTAAACCTAAAAAGCTCAAACCTAACGTGACCTACAACTCAGGGTCGGGTTGACTTGATGTTTAATCAGGTTTCCCAATAACCTAATAAACCTGATCGAACTCAGCTTGATCTATATATTTTGCTTTTCATATTTATAAATTCCAACATTATAGTTGAGTAGAAGTTTGATTTACCAATAAAATTTGTAGTTCTACATGATCATTAAGGTCTAAGAAAATAAGAAACATAATAACTTTAAAACTTATCCTATCTATAATTACTCCAAATATAAAAAAGTAATAAATTATTATTTAATAAACAATTTTGATGACAACCATCATTGCCAAATTAACTACTAAATAGTAAAAATTAAAGTCCAAAGACGAAAACATCAAATTAAAGTCCAAATATAATTTTGATGACAGCCATCAAATCCAAAATCTTATTTATGCCAATAACTAGTTTTCTCCATTAATTCATAGCTCAAAACTCCACAAAGAAATCTTCTTCAGATGTGTATTGGAGATTTTAAGATTTTTTAAATTTTGAATATATATATATTTTGTTTAGTTTATTGGATATAAATTTTTAAAATTTAGATTTTATTTTTAATTAACCAATTGTTTTTAGGTTAGTTTAGGTCAGGTCAAGTTGGGCTTGTTGTTTTTAGGTTCAACATGTTGACTCAAAACCAACCCAACTTTTTTCTTTTTTTTTCTTTTGAGGTTAGTTTTGGGTTTGACTTAATTTGATCCAAATTCGAAAACATCAAACCCAAAATTGATTTTTTTTAGGTAGGCCATAATCGAGTCATCGAATTGGGTTTGATTTTGACATACTTGTAATCCACAATGAAACAATCCCTTGCTCTTGCTAGTATGAAGTAGGCAAGAGGATTGAGGACAAATATTCCCACAACAAACTCCCAAGTATGCTTTCCAACTATATTCTAAAACTACTAGTTTAAATCCATCATTGCATCCAATGAGGTGCCACAAGAGGAAGTGAAAGATAAGTCTCTTAGGAATGCCTCCATTGGGGGTTGCTCTGTGGAAGGCCTCTCATGAAAACCATCATTTGCTCTTCTGTTGCAAATTCTTGCTAAGCCAATTTCTTTCCTACTATGAGCAAATAAATTAGAGAAACAAAGAAAAATAGCACAAGTGCTCAAAAGAAAGCATGAGTGCAAAAATAAGTATACAAACAAAGAAAAAGCAAAGAAAAGAAAAAAATCTACTAAGTACTAGTAGAAAATATTAAGTGACATCAAATGAGGAGGCAAACAACCTAACCTCCTTAAAGTGCTAACAAAGGCAAAGGCCATAGTGAACCTTTTGCAAATACATTGATAAACGAACTACTCAAAAATGAGGAACCTCCAATCCTTATCTCTCACAAAGAGACCAGGGCCTCAAGAAGATGGCAATCCACTCAAAAAACTAACAAATTGATTGATGAAAAAGTGAAAGAAAGCCTCATTTAGAATTTTACTTACTATGAAGAGAGTGTGGAAGTTGTCTAAAGAAATAGGAATACTTAGCTTCATAAGTGGTGCTGGAACCCAATGAAATAGGCAAAAATTTTTGGAGTGAGGTGACTCAAACACATCCCATGACTCCCAACTATCTCTAACAATAATAGATTAGTAGAATGGAAAAGCCCACTAAAATACTCACTAAAGATGGTAAAGTATCTAGGAAAAGGCAATATAATACAATCCTTTGAATGAGGAAGAACAAACTCAGATGTATTAGTGTGATAGATTCTACATCTCAAAAATTCTAATTTCCCTAAAGATAATGAGCAAGATAAACCACTAAAACTAGTAAGGCTCTCATTGATAATAAGAATGTCCTTAAACCCCTCCTTAGAAGAGTCCTCTTTTTTAGACTTAGATTCTCAATTAGACCTTTGCTCTAATGAAGAAAATGACTCAATGACTAAAGATTGATGAAAATTATTCTCCTAATGCACAAGTACACGACCTAAAAACTAGATTAGAAAATGTGCCTAAAGTGGAGCTTGCAGACTCAGAAAATAAAAACTTAGTAATGATGTGAAGGAAATGATCCTTAAGATGATGGATCAACTTAACAACATTGCAACCACCCAAAACGACAAGCGCCCCAACAACAAAGTTGATGAAAAGGGCATCACACCACCCATGGGGGGAACAATGTGCTGGTGTCCCACAAGCGACTACCTCGTAGTAGACCACCCATGGCCATAGGGTAGCACCCTTGCTATGGCCTAACTCCATGAAAGTGGCCAACCACCTGCTGTTAGTGTCAACAAATCTAACTATGCCTCTAGGCCTCGATTCTAATTTGGTCCCACTATTTCACTTTTTGCTTTCAGGTTTGGGCATCTCTCTCTAAAGTTTGGACTTATCAAGAGTAACTAACTCAAAGGTGTTAGTCTGAGCAATGAGAAGGAGTAAAAGGAAAGGTAAAAATTTACTTTCCAAACTTATCCTTAGGGTGCAATCATAGTCATGAAAGGCAAGAGGCAAGAGGTGAGCGAGAGGCCCATTTTAAGTTGAGAGGTGGGTGACCAAAATGATAATGAGGTGACAATTTTAAAAAAAACATTATACATATATATTGCGAAAATTCCAAAAAACGTTTATAAATAAAAGTACAAAATTATGAATAAAACAAAAGAAAATGAAAAAATAGTAAAAATGAAAAAAAGAAGAAGCAAAAATAATAAAAGAAATAACAAGAAATAGCAAAAATAATATTTAAATTGAATTTACTAAAGATAAAAAAACAGCAAAAAAGTTTATAGAAAAAGAAAACAACAAAAAGAAAAAACAATAAACAAAATGAGAAATAATTATAAAATAAAATAAAATAAATCAATATTAATTTAAAAAAAAGTTAATGAAGTGAAATTTGAAACAATAAAAAATTTTTAAGCCTATGCATAAATAACTTTAAAAAAATGAAAAAACAAAAGGAAAAAAATTAAAGTAGTACCTAACGGTGGTCGATAGCTGGCAGATATGAGAAGTGATCAGAATAGACTACAAGCACTGGTAGTGGGTAGTGTGCGTGGGAGTGGACTAGCTATATTACTTTATTAGTTTAAAGTTAAAATTAGGATTTTCTTTATTTTTATATAAATTTTCCCTTTTTTTCCTAACCCTACTTACCCTGCACCAGCTTTTTTTTATCCTTTTTATTATTCTTTTTAGAAAACCTAATTAGCCAGCCTTACATATGAAGCAAGGTACAGGAAGGCGCTTGCCCAAGGGTACCTTGCAATAGGCGCCTCGCTTGCTGTAACTAAGGTGCTGAGGTAGTGCATGGCTCACTGGATGCCTCATGCAAACCAAGAACTCGCATTTGATAACTATGGATGCAATCCAATAGAGACAAATCGAGCATGGGAAAAAATTTTGAGCTTGAGCTCAAACTCGAGCTTGAAATATATATATTAGGCTTGAGCTCAAGATCAAGCTTGACGATTCTAAAATTTTAAGTTCGAGCTCAACTTAGCTCAACTCGACTTAATAAGGCTCAAAATGTCAAATTGATTGTAAACAACTATGAACTCAAGCTCAAGTTAGAAATAAAATATAGTAATATAATATATTTATCAATAAAATAAAAAATAATATTAAATTATACACTGGCCCGTGAGCTAGAGCCTAGATAAAATGACTTGAGTTTGGATTAAAATAGAGCTCGAGCTTGAGCTCAACTTGTGAGATTTGCAAATCAATTCGACTTATTTGCACTCTTACTCATTCCGGCTGCAAGGGCATGTTCCAAAGCTTCAAAAATTATCAAATTGCCAAGTCTTTTGGAGGATGCAATTCACTACCAAAACTCTACCTCTTAAAGTTACTAAACTAACAAGACTTATAAATTTCCCAATCACTTGAATCTTGATTTATTAAAATTATTTCAAAATTAAGTTTAAAATCAAGTTGATACAACATAATGAAATCAATTATTATGGCAATGTAAAATAAAATTAACTCCTTATGATGTATTTTTGAAATATTTTCTTGATTGCTCCAATGCATATATACATGATGAAATAACTCAAGAAATAGATTAAAAGGATTGGAAAGGACAACTAAGAGGATATTTGACTAAATTTATTTAAAACTTTTATAAGTTTCTATATCTAAGATATACATATGAGATATTTTAGGAGTTTATAAGAACCATATCCTATTTCAAAATAAAATCTTGGGGCTAGTTTACTTGCGTTGATGTTGGTGGATGAGGGTCATCATCCCTCTTCATTCATTGTTTACTTTATTTGATTCAAGCCCAGGATTTTGGGCTGGCCACCTACTGTTCATGGATTTTCTTGGATGACAAATCCCATCAAAATGCTGCAATGCAATTATTCCTGAAAATGGCCAAAGTGGGATGATGAGTGAAAATTATAAATTTATTTCAATTATTCACAATTAATTACACCAGTAAGCCCACTACTGATTAAATGGTGCCTCGGGTACAAAGAACTTTTGGTTGTATCGCCAATCAAACAGTTTCAATTTTTTCACCTAGAACTATAGCACTATGAAGATGAGAGGTGACTATAGCAACAGAAATTGAGGTAATGATATTAATAACAAAAACAAAAAAAAAATTACTGTAAATTCTATTTATAAGATTTTTTTTCATGTATAAAGATGTTGTATTGGAATGGAGGAAAATTAATTTCTTTATGTTTGGAAAAAAGAAGAAATAGTTGGACGTTATATTGAAATGGAGAAAAATTAATTTCTTTATGTTGAATAGAAAAGTATTTTAATTAGGTGTACGTTAGTCAATTAAAATTTATTCAAGTATTATAATTTATCAAAGTAAACATTCAATATAATTATCCACTTTTATCAGTCATATAATTCTACAAAGTAAATATAATTTAAAAAATATAAAATTATCCTAGTCCTATTCTTCGCCCCTCATTTCATCCTATCATCCTACATCTCATATCACAAGGTAAATGGGGCCTTGATGTACTAAGATAAAATAAGTTTGAGTTTATAAAATATTAGTAACAAAAATTCTAATTAATATAATTAAAATTAATGGAGTTTGTTGATATGAAAAAATAAGTTAGGAACTATTTACCTTTTTTTAAAAGAAAAGTTTGACATCTTATTATTATTTTAGGAACTTATAATTAGCTTCTATATTAATAAATTTACCAAATACATTATAAAATTTTATAAACTTACAAACATCATATCAAATATTTTGAAAAACTTATAAATTCTTCCAAACAAGAAACATCCTCTAGTTCCAACTTTCCAGTGGCCTTGTTTGATTTCATGGATTAGGCCACATCGAATGTGTTAATCGCATTTAATGCCTTATTTGATGTGAACCAAAAATTTGCGGGCCGGCTGTGATTAAATCAAGAGCCCGCTATTGTTTATGCTATTGCATGCTAATCTAGTAAAGGGGTGTGGGCCACGATTCAACAATCGTGGGCAACGACAGCGCACTGTCAAGGGAGGAAATGTCAATTTGGTCCTCCTCTAATTTGGGTGTTTTACAAAGGTTAGTTAAATTAATTTATTTACTTAAGGAAAAATTTCAATTGAAAATTTTTTAAATAGTTATATAAAATTTCAAAATTATTTATCAGTAATTCTATCTGAAAACTTAGAAGCAAATTCAATACTTCTATTAATAGGAATAATTTTTCCTTTTTCAATAAAATGACCTAAAAATTTAATTTTAGTTTGGAATAAAATCATTTTTGATTTTTATGAAGGAGGATCGGGTTTAAAACGAGTTCAAAAAATTCAAGAAAACAATTACCCAACAATTTAACAAGTCAATTCATGCCTCCAGATTACACCCAAACAATGTCCTTTAACACCTTCCCCAGTTAACACGGGCAAACAACGGGGTTATCTTAAAGGTACATGGAAGACTATTGAACTATGGAACCTATTTGGATATCTCAGTTCATAAATCCAAAACCTTCAATACAAGTCTAGTCTAAAGTGACCATGAATACAGAGGAAGTATCTAACTCATAATTGTTTAACACCAAGTTCCTTAGCCTTTCATTAGGCTAGGGTAACACAAATAAAATAAAATAAAAGAGAACTAACCTTACGGAAGCTCATCACCAAAATACGGAAGCTTTAATCAGCCTCAAAAGATTTTATAATATTACAGAAAATAAAATGGTTTATAAGAAAAAAAATACAAAGGAAATTCTAGTGATTAAGGAGGAACTCTAAAGAAAACTCTGTAAAGGAAAACTCTGGCTCCCTCACCTATACGATTGGGGCCATAATATAGAAAACAAAAGAAAACTATTACGGACTTTAAAAATATTATTTTGAAGTCCGAATAGTAAAATACTGTGCGGATTTCAAAATTTTCAAATTCGGAACAGTAAAAAGCAAAAAGCAGATGAACAATATCTGCATGTAATTCAGATTACTATTTTTGACTTATTATAGCAATAATTCAATAATAGCAGCTTTCACCACTCATACTGTGATTATTTTTCTTCTTTTTCTTTCCTTAATGATTCCAGCATATCATTAAGGTCTTTATCAGTGTAGACAGGAATAACATCCGCTGGGTCTTGAGCATCTTGAAAAAGGCAATCAAATTGACTATTAGCTACCTTTGATTTTGATGAAGTCTCCATTGACGTTGTATCTCCACCATCATTGGAAACTTCAATGTCTTCATCCACATCTGGAAACTAATCTTTTAATTCTTCTTGGACCATATTAAGGACCTCTTTTAATAAATCAGCCTTGGACAATTTGCCTTTCCGCATTTTAATTTTTTCAGAAGCTTTTCCCAGAATTGATGAAGCTTCTTTTTTCTTATCTTTTTTAGCAGAATTCATGTAACCCTAGGTAACCTTAACAATATTATCTAAGGTTTCTTGTCCTTCAATTTTTCCTGTGGTCCTATCAGTCTGCAGCATTTTATGCCATCATTTGATGCAAAAAGTCCTATACAGACAAGGAATATTATCTTCCAAAAAACTGACTTCTGGCACCCATTTCTAGATTCAAGGTATTGAGAACTCCATAAAGAAGAAGATTGCAACTTTGTTTAAAACCATTTGATTTTCTGCTTCAGCCTCCTTAATTTTAGGAGAATAGTTGACATATTGGTCAAACACCTGCTTGAATTGATCTAAAAGGATATGATGGATTGGACCATACGATTTCCACCAGCTTAGAAACCAATTTGGAATCTAATTTTTGAAAACTTCAGGACACACTTTTATAAACCATTTATGCTTTTTCCTGAGATTTTCATATAAGTAAACATTTTGAAAGGCTTGGATATAATCCCAAGAGTTAAATTTATAAACTAATTTATTATCTCTGGTTACAAATTTTTTTTCTTTGAATGAAGATATTCCCCGTTCCTCAGCAGAGATAATTTTTTTAATTATAATCTTACTAAAAGTAAAAATAGATTTTTCTTGTGAGCTTGGGAAAAAATGGAAAATCTCACAAAAGTCAGTAGTTATTAAAATATTTTCATAGTATGATCTGGATTAGTAAGACCCAATAGCATATGATGCAGTATCTAAGTACCTCTAGATTATTATCCACATGTCATTTTTCCATTTAAGATCATTATGCTCAAGGATCATTATTAAATCCTTATGATCTTTTTGTTCAAAAGTTGTGAGAGAATCCTCATCAAAAGGGGTAGCACTATTAGTAGCAACATCTACAAATGAAGGATTTGAAGGCTTATTAGATCTGTCAGGCTGGCAAGGGGTTCATTGGCTAGGATCAAAATTTTTATTAGAATTTTCCTTAAACTATTTAAATTGCAAATATTCTACAAACAAAAGATCATTTGGATGGATATTTGGGTTAGGACTAGAAGAAGCATATGTTGCTTGTGAAATATTTGAAGCCATAAGCTTCTATTTGCCGTGCTGTATTAAGGGCCTTGCAATAGCTGCATTAGAACCATGTCCTCCTCTATTAGAGAAGGGATTTCCTCTTCCTCTATTATGAGGAATTATTGACCCTGCAAATATTCACGAGTCAAGAAGTCAGGGAGACTATTATCAATCCCTTTTTTATAAACAATTTTAAAATCAAAAGGGGCCAAATAAGCTTGCCACCTTGCAAACATTTGTTTAGAAACATCATGTTTAAAATCTTTATTATACATAAATTGAGTAGATTGACAATCAGTTTTTACAAGAAAAGATTGATTATATAAATCATCTTGAAATTTTAAAACACATTTAACAATTGCAAATATTTCTTTAGCAATCGTAGCATAATTTTTCTGACTATTATTCCATTTCCTAGAACAAAATCTAACAAGAATTTTTTGTTTACCATTAGGATTAATTTATTTTAAAACACCACCATAACCTATATCAGATGCATCAGTTTCTATATTTTTTTCCCAATTTGGATTAGAAAGCATCAAACACGGCAAATATTTAACTCTATCATTAATTTTTATTATTGCATGTGTGCGATTATCACTCCATGGCTTTAGGACTCTTTTTCAACCTATCATATAAAATGGCAGTATCATTAGCAAGATTTTTATAATATGGATAAATATAATTAAGTCTCCCTAAAAATCTTTGTAATTGTGTTTTATCAGTAATTCTATAGGGAAACTTAGAAGCAAATTCAATACTTCTATTAATAGGAATACTTTTTCCTTTTTCAATAAAATGACCTAAAAATTTAATTTTAGTTTGGAATAAAACCATTTTTGATTTTGAAATGACAAGACCATTATTAATAATAGTTTGTCTAAAGATATTAAGATGTTTAAAATGATTTTCTATAGTATTAGAGAAAACAAGAATGTCATCAATATAGACAATAATAAAATTACTATAAGAATTAAAAATGTCATTCATAATTTTTTGAAATTCTGAAGGGGCATTCTTCAGACCAAAAGGCATAACATTCCATTCATACTGGCCAAAAGGAACATTAAAAGCAATTTTAAATTTATCTTTTTCTATAATCTGAATTTGCCAATATCCTGACTTTAAATCAAATTTAGAAAAAATATTAGGCTCAAATAATCTATCAAGTAAATCCTTTTTATTAGGGATAGGATATTTAATCCATTTTAAAACTTTGTTTAAAGGTTTATAATTTATAACTAACCTAGGAGCACCACGCTCTTGTTCACTATGTTTATTAACATAAAAGGTAGTGCAAGACCAAGGAGATTTGGTAGGTCTAATTAGACATTTCTGTAGTAAGGACTTCATTTCCTTCTTGCAGTAGTCTAAATATTCAAAATTCATCTGACATGGTCTAGCCTTAGTTGGGATGTTCCCATCAAAGTTATCTTCATAGGGAAGATCAACAATATGCCTTTTCCTATTTCAAAAAGCATTCGGGTGTTCATTACACACAGATAAAGAAAATTGGTTTTCAAGAATAGAAGTTTTTTCTTTAAGTTTAGAATTAGCTAATTGATTATCAATATTAAGACTAACAATTTCATGCTTTAAAAATTAATATGAGCTGCTCTAGCTTTAAGCAAATCCTCAATTTTATTTAAGACTCTAGAAAAAGGTTCAGTTATAAATTGAAAATATAATTCTTTATTTTCAAAAGTTCCTATAAAACCTTTTTGATCAACCATTTTTAAAGGAAATATTTTCTTTAAAAAAGGTGTACCAAGTATAATTTGGTTAGAAATATTTTTTACCAATAAAAAGCTTAAAGGAATGCAAGTTTTATTCATACAAACAAAAGCTTTTGATAATTTATAATTAATTTCAAGTTTTTCACCATTGGCAGAGCGAAGAACATGGGAAGTTTTTTCAAAATATCTAGTAGGTATAAGGCCTTCTTGGATACAATTAAGGTGAACACCACTATCAACTAAAGCAATTAACTCTTTTGAAAATTTATTATCAATTAAAAGATTAATTTTTATTAGCCATTTTTGTGAAGTTACCATCTCTAATTTAGAAAGGAAATCATCACGTTGTAAATTAGTAGTTATATCAGGAAAATGATCAAACATATTGTTCAATCTAGGTATAATTTGTTTTCCTTGTGAAATTTCTAATTTTCTCATTCTTTCTTCAAGGAATATATTATTCTTTTTAATTTCTATTATCTCATTTTTTAAAGTATTAACTTCTTGTTTTAAATCATTAATAGAAGTTGGGCTGCTATTTTTATTCCTATTTTCTAACATTTTATAAACTTCTGCCATAGAATAAGGTTCATTATCCTTATTATGAAAAATAAATTCTTCAAGTTTAAAAGAAGAAGATAAAGGAGTATTTTCTATTTGGTCAATTATTTTAGATCTTAAAATTGGATCTTTTATTAATTTTAAAAACTCAATTGTACTATCATTATTAATGACATTTAAATCATTAAATTGTGACATGAGTTTATATAAATCCTCACTATCTGTTTTATTACTGTCAGTGTCAGAATTAACACAAGATTCTCCTTTCTTACAAGGTTCACATTCAGATTCTGAGTTATTAAAGTATTTTTTTAAAGAATCAATATTAGAAGAAGAAGAAGTATTATCTTCACTATTAGAAGATTCAAGCATAAGTTTATAA